>JARFJB010002309.1:455000-487500 GCA_036346205.1 Vesta saturnalis | reverse complement strand
GTCAAAATTGGATTTCAATATACACGGTGATCACAAAAATTAATTCAATAACAAAATTTGAAAATGCTATATCTTCATTTTTTTAAATGGCACACCCTATATATTTTTTAATTCCTTGTCTTCGTCTATTAGTTGGCTTTCATTTCTGTTAAATATGTTTTATACCTATCTCTAATAGTTTCGGAGATATTTAAGTTTGTTCAATTTTTTTCGTTGATAACACTGAAGAAGACTAACATTAGTCGGTCAAAGCAAGCTATGAATACATAAGAAACTAAAAAACATATTAACTGAAATACAAACACTTAAAATTATAATAAATGTTCAACGTGACCACCATTTTGTTGCTGGCAAACATGAAGTCTTTGAATAAACGACAAATTTACTTTTCGTAACGTGGAAACATTTATATTTTGAATGACGACTCTAATTCTTGCCTTCATATCATCTACAGTCGTTGGAAGAGTTTGATAGACTTTTTATTTAATCCAACCCCAAAGAAAAAAGTCCAGCTTTGTCAAGTCAGGCGATCTTGCAGGCCAGGTAATTGGCCCTCCTCTTCCAGTCCATTTGTTTTGAAACTGGATACGTTTCTGCTAAAATGCTGAGGAGCGCCATTTAATTGCAGCCACATTTCTCTAAGGGTTTGTAAAGGTAAATCTTCAATAAAAGTTTCAAATTCGTTGCGCAAGAAGTTTATAATTCTTTCCCCAATAATTCCGGCCCAAACATTAAGTGACCAGCGGTGTGGATGATCAACAGGAATTATAAATCTGGGATTCTCAGTATCGTAATAATGGAAATTATGTCTATTAACGTATCCATTTTTTGTGGAAAGTAGCTTCATCAGTAAATAAGATCGTACTAAAATAGTTGAGTTTTTCTAAATTTTTATTTATGGCCCAATTGCAAAAGTTTAATCTATTAACGAAGTCATCCTGGTCTAATTCTTGTGCAAGTTGGACATGGTATGGATGATATTTATATTTTTTTATAATTCTATTAACTGATGTTTTTGAAACTCCAACTTCTAATTCCAATTGTCGGCAAGAAACATGAGGATTTTCAATCACGGATTGAAGAACTAAATGTTCATTACCTTCGTTAATTGCGGTTCTTTCTCGTTCTAAATTGTCTTCGTAATGAATACTGCCTGTTTGTTCGAAACGCTCTTTCAATCTTGCAGATACTGAAACTTACGGGTGTCGTGCATTTGGAAATGTTTGCTTATAAATTCGATGAGCTAAAAGACAATTTTTATCGCTTCCACCAAGGACGTAAATCATATTAACAAGTTCTTCTTTCGAAAAGTTCATTTTGTAATTTAGGAAGTAAGTATACAATACTACACAAATATTAGCACTGTTTGACAAGTTCGATTTCTTCATTTGTTTTCGTTCATCTTTTGTTTTACGCTCTTTTGATTAAATTGTTTAATTTTACGATGAATCGTTTAAAAACATCTCAAATATCTCTTAAAAATGGTGGTTTCATACAATATTTATTATAATTACAATTTATGTATTTCAGTTAATATTTTTTAGTTTCTTATATATCCACAGCTTGCTTTGACCGACTAATATCATCAGTGTTATCAACGAAAAAAATTGATCAAACTTAAATATCTCCGAAACTATTAGAGATAGGTATAGAACATACTTAATAAAAATTAAAGCCGACTAATAGACGAAGACAAGGCGTTAAAAAATATAGGGTGTACTATTTAAAAAAATGAAGATATAGCATTTTCAAATTTACGTTGTTGAATTAATTTTTGTGATAACCCGTTTATTCAAAGACTTCATGTTTACCAGCAACAAAATGATCATTTATTATAATTTTAAGTGTTTGTATTTCACTCTTCTTCAGTGTTATCAACGAAAAAAATAAAATAGAACATATTTAACAGAAATGAAAGTCGACTAACAGACGAAGACAAGGCATTAAAAAAATATAGGGTGTGCCACTTAAAAAAATGAAGATATAGCATTTTAAAATTTACGTTATTGAATTAATTTTTGTGATCACCGTGTATATTGAAATCCAATTTTGACAATAGATTAAAGTAAGCTCATGTATGAATAAATTCTATACCAAAGATTATTTTTTATCTTTAAAAATAACTGAGATACGCCTACTTGAATTACTACATAAAAATGTCAGTTTTTAGTTAACTTTGCAAATATCTCAAAAACTGTAAGATTTAGCTTATAAGTAATTCTTATAAAAAATATGTAAAATTATAAGGAGAATCGAAAAATAAAATAATATATAGGGTGTTCTATTTAAAAATCAAAAGTTCTATATTGTACCGCTTTTATATTACACCCTGTAGAAACTGAACTATTTTTAGATTATGCAGCTTATAAAAATAGACAACTTTCTTATTTAAACTTATCTTCTAAGTTTAATGGCTAATGAGCTATCGACCGAATACGCACTATTGGGGCACCCTGTATATCATTGTAATGAGTAAAAAGGGCTACACTATTCAAAAATGTAAAAATCCAATGTGGCTGCCATAATAAATAACATAGTTTACTATAACCTCTAGATTTAGAGTACCTTGAAATTTTCATTAACATATTTGGATATCTCGTAAAGTGCCGTAACTACTCTAAGTCCAGGTCGATTTTCTAAGAACGTAGGTAGTCATATCCCATATTTCGTAAAAAACGATTTTTTTTAATTGTTTTTTTTTACATTTATTATTAATTTATATGTATAAGAAAATGCTTTTTATAATAAAATGGTTTTGAAAATTATTATATTTAATCCATTGGCGTAACATTAGTGTAACAAAATCTTATACCAAAGCAGATGGTAAATAATGCAAATTTATTAGCAAACAACTCAAATGTATTCTCTATCAATAAACATAAAAAGAAACAGTGTCGCAGTTGATAAAAATACAGTGACGTGCAGCAAAAAATGGATACCCAGGTCAATGTTAGTTATAACCATGATATTCGTCGAAACGCGACTTTGAGCACAAATAAATTGGCGCATTTGGGCACATAACACATAAATTGGCTGTATATGTTCTTTTCTTCCCATGTTGATAAAATACTCTACAAATTCCTCGCTTACGACGAGATCCATCTTGCTTGAGCGTTGAAACAAAAAAATATTTCTCCCTGTATTTCTCTTTATTCTTTGTATCCTTATTTCATACTTCTGTTTCAGTTTTGTGAATCCTGGAGAATGCTTCGTTAGAAGACCTTCAATTAAAAGTTTGGTGAATGCTAAAACACTTATGTGATTTCCTTTGCAGTGTTGGTACAATACCTTGGCATTTAGAACCATACGTTGAATTAAATGTAAACCATTTTTTTTAACTAGCTATAACTTTTTCTGGTGCAGTCATAGGGTTCAATGTCTTGGTCAACTGCATCTACACTGCCTATATTTACAATGTAGTACTCAATAGCAGATGGTTTTTGATACACAACATAATTAGACACTGACGGTTGATAACGTTCTCGTTCTATAAATCCGGCAGTGTTTAGTAGTCAAAGGGAAAACGTCTCTTTGGTCTTTGTACCGGAGAATCAAAACACCATCCTTTCGCACAAAGCACGTTTGAGACGGGTTAAGAGATATTTCTTTAAGTTCCTTAGGTACACCTCTGCCAGATCGAATGGTACCAGTTACATAAGTGTTTTTTGTGAGTAAAAACTCAGCTAGTCTCAAGGACATATACCAATTATTGAGAATTATTTCTCGCCCTTTTCTAATTGTCGGCGAAAAAAAATCACTACAACTCTTTCAAATATAGTGTTCTGATCCAGGAATATGATCGGTATTATAAATATCTTTACCTAAATACATAGTAAAATTAAAAGTGTACCTCCGTAAACTTGGATTACCAGGGCACACTCAAAACAGTTTTAAGCCAAATCGTGCACGCTTAGACTTTATAAATTGTTTGAAATGAAGTCTTCCTTTATATAGCACTAAACATTAATCAACTGCCACTGTTTCACCTGGATCAATAATATTCATGCAATTATCTCTAACATATGAGAAAACATAGTTACCCGAGTAATAGGTCTTCCTGGAACAAAGGTTTTTGGGTCACTCAATTTAAGAAACTTTAGAATACTGAAAAATCTATTTCTGCTCATTATCTCTGCAGTAAATATATTCGGTCCGCCAAACAAAAAGTCACGCCGCCAACATTCCGGTATCTCTGAATAATGAACAAGACCCATATAACTGACTGGAGAAGGATGTATACATTTCAGCGATTGTGACATCTTTCGATATTACACCGTATACTGTTAGAGTACCATTTTCAACAAGATACCTCCCTGCGCGCCCGTTTGTCCAGTCACATACATTTTGAACTATTCTTTGAGACAAAAATGCTTCAAAGCAGTTTTCAGGCAATTTCATTTCGTCTAAGTCGACACCGAGACGAATACCATCGAATACACTCACGAAAGGTACCACTGTATTTGCTTTTGTATCCTAAAAGAATTAAAACAAAAATCATTCGCAAAATGTAGGAAGGGTATATATATATATATATATATATATATATATATATATATATATATATATATATATATATATACAGGGTCCGGCAACAAGAGCGCCTTCTTCTATATCTTCCGTTTTATATAAGCTAGATTAATAAAATTTGGAACGCAGTTATAGTTTAGTTGTGTGCATATTTTAAAATTATTCACGCGAATACAGGTTGTTTATTTAAAAAGGGCCAAATTATTATAAAAAAAATTTAAATGGAACACCCTGTATATTATTACCTTTTTGAATTCTACACATTGTTCCTAACAAATTCGCAATATATTTCCCTATCCCTAAATACAGCCGTTTTTGAGTTATTTCGATTTTTCTAAAAAAAAATTGAAATTACAGTTTGCTTTGGAAATGTACCTCCTTAACTGTTGAAAAATGAAAGTTATCTAATTTATATGAGAATAAGTACACAGATAGAGCTTCCTTTTAATGTGAAGAAAATGAAATAATTGCATACAGGGTGCTTATAATTGACTTGCCCATCAACCATTACTCGAACTAGTAAAAGTTTACTTTTTCAAATAAAACACCCTGTATATTATTACATTTTTGGTTTCTACATATTAACCCTTATCAGTTCGCCATACAACTCCCTATTCCTAAATATAGCCGTTTCCGAATTATTTTCAATTTTTCATAATGTATAAGATTATTGAGACATTTTTAAGTCTATGGCCTCATATAGATAAAAAAGAATTGTATTATACATTAAAAAACGCAACAGAAACTAATATATTATGATAGAAGACTAATTACAATTTTTGTACTGGAGGCATTGCATGTTAACAAGAATTTGACAAATATTTACTTCAATTTCAAGTAAAATTCTAAAATCAAGTGTGCTTCTTATAAAAATTGAATGTTTGACATAAATAAATAAAATTGTAGTTAACCATTTACGAGTGTTATTGTTAGTAATCAAGATTTTTATAAAATGAATTTTCCACAAAATGAGTTAGTTGATATGATATTCGTGTTGGGTGCTGCAAAAGAAACTGTTTATTGGCCAGCAGAATTTATGCTGAAAGATATGCAGATAGAAGACAGTAGTACGCACTATCCCCATCCTTTTACGTAAAGCCCGCCCTTTCACTTTTTATATGCCACGTGGGCGTTTTCCTCTTATTTTTACACGCTTACGTGAGACCGGATTTTCCACCCTTATTTTTACATCCACGTGTGAGACCGCATTTTCAACCTAATTATTTTTATATACCCTCGTGTGAGACCGTATCCTTTCTTTTCGAAGGCCCTTTTCAACCCTAATTATTTTTACTCGCTTACGTATAGGACATGTATTTTCACTATTTTGCACATCACGTGTGAGACCGCATTTTCAACCCTAATTATTTTTTATACCCTCGTGTGAGACCGTATCCTTTCTTTTCAAGGCCCTTTTCAACCCTAATTATTTTTACTCGCTTACGTATAGGACGTATTTTCATCCCTATTTTTGCACATACACGTGTGAGACCGTGTTTTCAACCCTAATTATTTTTACTCGCTTACATGAAGGACCGTATTACCCTTATTTTTATTATTTCTTTTGGGAGTCTTATGGCTGTATTAAGGACCTTTTGACAGCTAGGACTTTTGCTAACGTGAGGACTGGTGGGGGCTGGTCTTGGCTTGTATTTTAGGGTGGGGCTGTATGTAGAGCTAGGGTTGGAACTTAGGGCTGGTCTAGATAAGTCTTAGAGTTTGGTCTTGGTGGTGGAGCTAGGGTTGGAGTCAGGCCTTGGTGGTGGAGCTAGGGTTTGAACTGTAGAGGTGAGGATAAGTCTTAGGGTTATTTCTGATGGTATTAAGGTCCTTCTGGTAGTTTAGCAGGCAGGGCAGAACATACGCATACAATAATTGTATAATTAATAAGAATTATTATTTAGTCTATTGCTTTAAAAGGGTTAAATGCTACTGGAGAAAACGTTTCTAACGAGGAGATGAGATAAGCAGATAGGATTGATCTTGCGTGGGGAATTTGAATGACAGTAAAATTTAATTATAGAACACTTATTTTATTATCGTAATTAAAAATCCTCAGTGAGCTATAGAAAATTACTGCCATTCAGGTGTAATGAAACAAAAAAACATTTTTATTAAATTAATTACATAACAGTTTGTCTTTCTAAAACGCATATTAAAAACATAGTTTACCTGCATTGAAAATAATATCCATACGTCCGTTAAAAATGTTGTACGCCTTAATATTTTAAAGAAACTTAATGCTTGTGTTTTATAACTGTAATTAAAATCTGTAAATAAATAAAGGGTTAATACCACACCTACCAGCTCTGTAACGTTTTTAAAGGCACTGAGTGATGGTCGCCGATTTGTGTTTACTTGTCAACTAAAACTTTCTAGTTGTGTAAAACAGCTATTAATCACTCATAATTAGAATGTAAATACACAAACAACCTTTATTATCTTTATCTACTTACTGCAGCGTATTAACCTTTCTCTTTAAAATAAATCGGTTTGAAAATATTCGTATTGTACACAAATTGTTTTATAAAACCATATTAAATGTTTGGAATGTTTAAAATTCCATAACATTTTAGTAAGAAATTACTGCTCACGTTTACTAATTACCGTGTAATTATATAACTTGTTTAATTTAATAATCTAAAAACCAATATAATATAAATAATTTCTAAAAATATTATTAGAGTTGATATGCCGTTTTATTTCAAGTAATTGTTTTCAATATATATAAAATGTGTAAGTGGACCTGTATTATTTGTTGTAACCTTCTATTACATAATTTCAACTTATACACGAATTAATAACGACCTCCACTAGTTTATAACACAATCGCTATGTAGCGTGTTTTTATTTACACCGTACTTCTATAAACTATTAATGCTCCATTTTAATAGGGTGATCAACTATCTGAAAAAGGTTTACTGTTAAAGTATACGATGAAGATCGTTTGAACAAACCTTGTATTATTCTTATATACGAATGATATTTCAAAAAGTACTAGTATAATTAACATGAAGGTTTATAAATCTACATCCAGACAAGGAAAAGTTTTAAACACAAAGAATTTATCTGTAAAACATTATTACATAAGACACAAAAACGTGGTTATTAAAAATGTTTTCTATTAATTACCCTTTGTAGACTATTGTTTATCTATACCGAAATTTTTTTCACAACAGCATACTCATTCTACCTTGAAAATTGTTAACCTAGAAAACAAGTAGGTTTGAAACTCAAACAACCCCCTGTTACCACTCTCGTCAATGTAGATGGGTCCAATGTTGGTCTGGTTTGTCTAGGGTCCGTGTTTGATAACCACACGGTCGAGGTGCGTGTCTTAGTTGATTAGAAGCACAACAAGTCAAAATACATTCTTATTGGGCTGGGGTCGATTTCAAGCATCTCAACACTTCTGCCGCATACATCTTTGTGGATTTTTATCAGATGGGATTAATAGCAATGTCAACTAAACGTTTTAAAAATTTCTAATTTGAAAATAAGGGTAATCTAATTTTATTTGAAATTTCATGGAGTATCACCATCATCGAGATTTTGAGATACTAATCTCATCGTCTTCACCTTGAACGATTATATTGCCTATAAAGCAATAATAACCTAATAGTTTATCAGACATTATTACATGGACATGAGGTTAGTCCTAAATTTGGTTTCAACGCTGCTCTGGGAATGCTGTACACCAAAAACCTTTAAGTCTGCTCGCCGAAGTTGTACCGTATTCACTTTCTTCAATTTTTATCTGCACTCTGTTTCGAAGCTGTAGTACGTTTTTCTAATACATAAACAGAATCTTCAATACTGGATACGTGTAGCAGCAAAACACCTAGTAGTTTCACCTCTTAACTTTACATGCAAACCTGATCTTATCATAAATAAATACATCTGTCAAAAAAGCTAATTAAACATAACTCCACGGCCAGGTATAGCAAGCAACGCTTTTATAGCTCTTAGTCAACACAATAGGGCCTACAACAACTACATACACGACTAGCACTGCTTTAGCACGAGGATCAAACGAAAAACACGCACGCACTCACGAAACACACGTTAACGCACGCACGCACCGCAACCGCAGTACGCTCGCCGTAACACGCACGTGCGAACGCTCCGTACGCCGCACGCACGCACGCTCACACGTACCGCGTTCGCACGCCCGTCGACGCCGCCCCAACCACCACCCACACACACACACACACACACACACACACACACACACACACACACACACAACAAAACACGCTAAACGAAAAACTTGTAAACTTAAACATGAATCAAGACGGTGGAGCACCGCTAGAAAAAAAGGTTTATTAACAAAACCGAAGGAAAGCTTAACGTTTTGAAAAATATTATTATTATTATTATTATAAACAACAATAACATTATTATTTAATAACATGCTTTATCGGTTTTCTTCTTCTTGAACCGTGAGTCGTCCTCATCATCATCATCATGATTTTGAGATTTGCCCTTCCCCTACCTCATCGCTCTTCTTTCTCTTCTGTGAACATCATCTTGGGTGAGATACACCAGCTCAACCACGTCATCGCTTTCATCATTATCTTGAACGGTTATGTTGTAATAGTTTATTAACAAGTCAGTAAAATCCTAATGTCCGCTGATGTTGGCTCATAAACAGGAGAATACATTATAGTAATGCTCACTCGACGACAGTTACACTTTAAAGAGCGAAACACACGAGAAACGAGAACGCAGCTAGCCTTTGGTTTGTGCGCAAGCGTGCTCGTCAATGTTCAGGTAGAATCGGACATCTTCGGGTTTGTCTGAAGTATTGACCTAATTACACTCTAACATAGCCCTGGGCATGTTTATAAATCTAAACGCCTCTTTTATGGTCGAGCTGCTTTGGTCTTGCGCGCAAGACCAAAGGCTAGCTCTTCTGGTGTCTTGGAGAAAACACCTCGACCATAAAGAGGCGTTTAATTAAAACATGCTCTATGTAAGTTGTCAATACTCAGAACCAAAGTCGATTCTACCCGTTGGACACTTACCTGACTAAAGGTTAGCTGCGTTCTAACGTCTTAGGAGAAAATACCTCGACCATAAAAGAGGCGTTTAGATTTATAAACATGCCTCAGGGGCTATGTTAGAGTGTAATTGGTCAATACTTCAGACAAACCCGAAGATGTCCGATTCTACCCGAACATTGACGAGCACGCTTGCGCACAAAACCAAAGGCTAGCTGCGTTCTCGTTTCTCGTGTGTTTCGCTCTTTAAAGTGTAACTGTCGTCGAGTGAGCATTACTATAATGTATTCTCCTGTTTATGAGCCAACATCAGACATTAAGTTTTACGGACTTGTTAAAAACTTCAACATAACCGTTCAAGATAATGATGAAAGCGATGACTGTTGAGCTGTGTATTCATCAAGATGATGTTCAAGAAAAGAAGAGCGATGAAGGGGAAAGGGCAAATCTCAAAATCATGATGATGAATAGACGACTCACGGTTCAGAAGAAGAAGAACCGATCAGCTGTATTAAATAAGATGTATGTTGTTTAAATAATAATAATATTTTCAAACGTAAGTCTCGGTTTTTAATAAACCTGTTTATTCTACGTGTAGCTTTTCAGTTTGTTTCAGAATGCTTTAGTTCGTTTTGTGTGTGTGTTGTGTGTGTGTGTGTGTGTGTGTGTGTGTGTGTGTGTGTGTGTGTGTAGTGTGTGTAGTGCATGTAGAGTGTGTAGTGTGTGTGTGTGTGTGTGTGGGTGTGCGTGTGCTGCACGTGCGTCGAGGCGTGCGAATGCGCGTACGTGTGAGCGTGCGTGCGTGCGTGCGTACGTACGAGCGTTCACGTGCGTGTGTACGTGCGAGCGTACGTGCGAGCTTGCGTGTCGTGCGTGCGTGCTAACGTGTGCTTACGTGAGTGCGTGCGTGTTTTTCGTTTGATCCTCGTGCTAAAGCAGTGCTAGTCGCCTAGTATGTATTGTTTAGGCCCTATTTTTGATAAACTATAATTGGAAGCGTTGCTTCTATACTGGCCTGGAGTTATGTTTAATTACTTTTGACAGATGATTTTTTATGATAAGATCAGGTTGCATAAAGTAATATGAGGTGAAACTATGCTAATGTTTTTGCTGCTACACGTATCCAGTATTGAAGATCTGTTTATGTATTAGAAAACATACTACAGCTTCGAAACAGAGTGCAGATAAAATTGAAGAAAGTGAATACGGTACAACTTCGGCAGCAGACTTAAAGGTTTTAAGTGTACAGTTCCCAGAGCAGCGTTGAAACCAATTAATTTAGACTAACCTCATGTCCATGTAATAATGTCTGATAAACTATTAGTTATTAGTTCTTTATAGGCTACAATATAATCGTTCAAGGTGAAGACGATGAGATGGTAGTATCTCAAAATCTCGATGATGGTGATACCATGAAATTTCAAATAAAATTAGATTACGTCACTCTTATTTTCAAATTAGAAATTTTTAAAACGTTTAGTTGACATTGCTATTAATCCCATCTGATAAAAATCCACAAAGATGTATGCAGAAGTGTTGAGATGCTGAAATCGACCCAGCAAATAAGAATGTATTTCGACTTGTACTTTAATCAACTAAGACACGCACTCGACCATCGCTTCGTAAACACGGACCCTGCAGACAAACCAGACAACATTGGACCTCTTACTTGACGAGATGTAACAGGTTGTTTGAGTTTCAAACCTTGTTTCTCTAGGTTAACAATTTTCTCAAGGTAGAATGAGTATGCTGTTTGTAAATAAAATTTCGTTAGATAAAGCATATAGTCTAAAAGGTATTAATGAAAACATTTTTAATAACCACGTTTTGTAAAACGTCTTATGTAATAGCATGTCTGCTTACAGATAAATTCTTTGTTTTAAAACTGTTTCCTTGTCTGGATGTAGATTTATAAACCTTCATGTTAATTATACTAGTACTTTTGAAATATCATTCGTAATAAGAATAATACAAGGTTTGCTTCAAACGATCTTCATCGTATACTTTAACAGTAAACCTTTTCAGATAGTTGATCACCCTATTAAAATGGAGCATTAATAGTTTATAGAAGTACGGGTGTAAATAAAAACACGCTATAGCGATTGTGTTATAAACTAGTGGAGGTCGTTATTAATTCGTGTATAAGTTGAATATGTAATAGAAGGTTAAACAAATAATACAGGTCCACTTACACATTTATATATATTGAAACAATTACTTGAAAAAAACGGCATATCAACTCTAATAATATTTTTAGAAATTATTTATATTATATTGGTTTTAGATTATTAAATTAAACAAAGTATATAATTACACGGTAATTAGTAAACGTGACAGTAATTTCTTACAAAATGTTATGGAATTTTAAACATTCCAAACATTTAATATGGTTTTATAAAACAATTTGTGTCAATACGAATATTTTCAAACCGATTTATTTTAAGAGAAGGTTAATACGCTGCAGTAAGTACGATAAAGATAATAAAGGTTGTTTATGTTACATTCTAATTATGGTGATTAATAGCTGTTTTACACAACTAGAAAGTTTTAGTTGACAAGTAAACACAAATCGACCTCACTCAGTGCCTTTAAAAACGTTACAGAGCTGGTAGGTGGTATTAACCCTTTTTTTATTACAGATTTTTAATTACAGTTATAAAACACAAGCATTAAGTTTCTTTAAAATATTAAGGCGTACAACATTTTTAACGGACGTATGGATATTATTTTCAATGCAGGTAAACTATGTTTTAATATGCGTTTTAGAAAAGACAAACTGTTATGTAATTAATTAATAAAATGTTTTTTTGTTTCATTACACCTGAATGGCAGTAATTTTTCTATAGCTCACTGAGGATTTTTAATTACGATAAAAATAAGTGTTCTATAATTAAATTTACTGATTCAAATTCCCAAAGATCAATCCTATGTATCGACTGTAAAACGTTTTTGTCATTTAACCTTATTAAACATAGCACTAAATAATAATATCATTAATATCAATTATGTATGGTTTGTCTGCATCTTAAACCAAAGGCTTAATCCATCAGAACATAACCTAAGACTTTCCTCTTCAGTTCTAAACCCTATCACACAGGCCTGTTTCCAACTAGTTTTCACATTTTCATAACTCATAAGACTTACTTAGACCACTAATTCAACTGCTCTATCAAGCCCCATAAATACAAGCCAAGACAGCTATTCCAGTCTAGTTAAAAAGCAATCAAAAGGTCTTAATATACCATAGATCCAAAAGAATAATAAAATAGGGTAATACGGCCTTAAGCAGTTAAACATAATAGGGTTGACAAAATTCTCAACGTGTTCAAGTGCTAAAATGTAAAATCATGTCCTTCTTAGCGTAAAAATTAGTGAAAGGTCCTTGAAAAAAGGTACGTCCAAGAGAATAAAAAATAATTAGGGTTAAAATGCGGTCTACAGTGTATTGCAAAAATAGGGTGAAAATCATGTCTTCGTGATAAAAATAATTAGGGTTGAAAAGCCTTCGAAAAGAAAGGATACGGTCTCACACGAGTATAATATGGTTGAAAATGCGGTCTCACGTGGATGTGCAAAAATAAGGGTGAAAATCGGTCTCACGTAAGCGTGTAAAAATAAGGTGGAAAACCGGCCCCCACGTAGGATATAAAAATGAAGCGGGGCTTGTGACGTAAAAGGAGTGATAGTGATACTGAATGACATCCAAACGCAAGATCGTTTCAGAAAGTTATGAGTAGATTTATTGCAACTTCATGTACCAATTACTCCAAACATGAACGTGTTAAACCTTCTACAAAGGAAGATAGTGAATTGAGGGTTCTTCTCGCCATCGAAGAGGATCGTCACAGAAGCCAAAATTTTTTTTATAATATTTTATGGACAGACGAATCAACATTTCATAAGAATGGATTTGTTAATACACATAATTTTCATTATTATTCCTCAGAAAATCCACATTTATTAAGACAAGTTGATAATCAACATAAGTGGTCATTAAGTGTCTGGGGTCTCATCGTTGGGGATTATGTCATCGGTCCATTCTTTTTTGATGGACACTTGAATGGTGAGAAGTACCTTAACTTTTTGCGTAACTATTTACCGGGCTTATTAGAAAATATTACTCTTGATATTCGAGCCACAATGTGGTATCAACATGATGGCGCTCCTACTCACTACTCTGCAGATGTAAGAGATTATCTCAATAGAGTCTTTCCAAATAAATGAATTGGGCGAAATGGACCTGTGAGGTGGCTAGCTAGGTCCCCTGATCTGACAAGAATTGATTTCTTTTTATGGGAATATATAAAAAGTATTGTCTATAGGGAACCACCAACCACTGCCGAAGATATGCGTAATCGTATAACACAGGCTTTTCATAGCATTACTCCTGATTTGTTGTGTAGAGTTGAACAATCTTTTAAAGATCGACTTCAGGTCTGCATCCGAGAAAACGGACAACATTTTGAACAATTATCATAAATCATTATCGCTAATGATTAGCGTTAAATTATTTTTTTTTTATTTTATTAGTTTTGTATTTTTAGAAATAATTTTAATAATTATAGTGTATTAGTTTCTGTTGCGTTTTTTAATTTGCAATACAATTGTTTTCCACTGTTTTTTTTTCTATTTATACGAGGACATGGATTTAAAAAATGTTCCAATAATCTTATACATTTTGAAAAATTGAAAATAATTCGGAAACGGCTATATTTAGGGATAAGGAATTGTACATCGAATTGATAAGTGTTAATAAGTAGAAACCAAAAACGGAATAATATACAGGGTGTTCTATTTGAAAAAGTAAACTTTTACTAGTTGGAATAATGGCTGATTGGCAAATCAATTGTAAACACCCTGTATGCAATTATGACATTTTCTTTGCATTATAAGAACGCTATCTGTGTACTTGTTCTGATATAAATTAGATAACTTTTGTTTGTCAGCGGTCAAGGAGGTACATTTTCAAAGCTATTTCTGTAATTTCAATTTTTTTTATAAAAATCGACATAACTCAAAAACGGCTATATTTAGGGATAGGGAAATATATTGCGAATTTGTTAGGAACAATGTGTAGAATTCAAAAAAGTAATAATATACAGGGTGTTCCATTAAAATTTTTTTTATTATAGTTTGGTCATCTTTAAATAAACAACCTGTAAACATGTGAATAATTTTAAAATATGTACACAACTAAACTATAACCCTATCCCAAATTTTATTAATCTAGCTTATATGAAACGGAAGATATAGAAGAAGGCGCACTTGTTGCCGGACCCTGTATATATATATATATATATATATATATATATATATATATATATATATATATATATATATATATATATATATATATACTAGTCAAAGTCCCTCCCTTGTATCTTTTGAACGGTTTTACTTATACTAATGAAATTTGGAGGGTGAATATAAACGGATATAAGCTTCTCAACTAGTCATGACAAGTGACGTAATAGTCATATATGACGTCACAGGGCCACAGTGACCAATAATTTTAAATAGTACCTTATGGCAAGTGACCTCTCGTTTGAAAGGTGTTAAAATTACCTATTCAGTCATACTAATTTTTCTATCAAAATCAACCTGATTTTGATAGAAAAATTAAATAAATACTAAAATTATAGTTTGGCATTTAATTAATCAAGATTCAAGGACCAATCCTTACAGTAAATGTTGGAAATGTGCTTCACTTAATTCCTGACAGTAATGCATCCTATTGCTAAACTCTTGTCGTACTAGTTCAAATGTGTCTGCGGAAATTGCTCTACATTCTTCAACAATTCTTTGTTTCAAAATGTGCATACTGCCAGGTGCTGTAAACTTTAACCTGTAAACTGTAAACCTTAGATTTTAAGTACCCCCACAGAAAAAAATCTAATGGTGTCAAGTCTGGTGACCGAGCTGGCCATTCTATCGGAGCTCGTCCAATCCATCTGCCACGATATTCTTCATCCAAGTAACGTCTTACTGCACCATATATAACCGATGACGCAAAATTTACAAATAACGGCATCTTCAATAGAAAACAAGCATATCCAATGGTCCCAAGAAAATCCTCCTATTACTGTTGAGAGGAGAGATCAATATGTTTTTTCAGTTAACGTTTGGTGCGGTATTATTGGCACGAAAATCCTTGGGCTGTTTTTTTACGAATACAATTTAAATTCCGAAATATATCTAACCTTTTTACGAAACGAATTTGAAGAAATTTTGGACGACCTTCCGTTGAACGTAATTCAAAATTTGAATTATTTTCAACACGACGGGGCCCCAGCACACAATGGATTACTTGTGTGTTTACAGGAACGTTTTAATAATTGGATTGAGGTCCAATAGCTTGGCCACCGCGATCTCTAGACTTAACCCCCCTGGACTTTTCTTCTGGGGTGCTATTAAAGACAAAGTGTACCGAGTAAAACCTGGTAATCTAGACGATTTAAAAAATAAAATTCGTGTTGCAAATTAGAACCCAAAGTTTATTAAAAGTTCAAAATAAAATTTTAAAACGATATCAAATGTGTATTCAAAATAATGGAGGGCATTTTAAAGCACTTCTATGATTATGTTATCTGTTTATATTTTTGCTGTTACTCTTCGTTGTAAGTTAAATTTATTTAGAACTTTTTTATTTTTTATTTTATTTCTTGTTGTTTCCACAAATTTAATAGTAGAATATGAGCTTATTTTGTTATTTAAATGTTCACGGCACACTTTAATTTGTTTAATAAATATACCTTTTTTTTGAAAATTGTGAGTTAACTAATAATTTTAAACATACAGAGCTATACATTTTTGAAATCAGAAAAAAATAAGCCATCGATGAGTCCATAACCACCTATAGTTGCCATTTAAAAAAATGTATGTTTGGGTTGTAGCTCGAAAAATTTTTTATTCAGATTTTCCCATTTTGTGTAAAAATATCTATCAAAAGTCTCTCTTATAACTTTTTCCTATTTTGAATATTAAAAAAGATACAAGATACCTATTTACAGACAGTTAAATGCTGTACAATCTAGACAGGTCATTTGAAGATTTATTTTAGAGGTTGTAGCAATCATGGGGTCTGTTTTAAATTTCACTCATTTGTATCGAACTATTCAAGCAATACCTCCCAAAATATGGTTTAGGAATGTAGAATTTCTCCATGAAAAGCCATATCCATCAGAAAGATTTCTTCGAAAAGCTGTTTATGCCATGATTGTGGGTCATTACAATAGGTACTTAAAAATTCGACCTACTTTTAACAAAAACGGTTTTAAATTTAGACTCATTAACATATAATAACCTCACAACAACCATTCACTAATGAGTATAATAAAGCTTATAAAAAAATGTCTCATTTCAGTACCTGTTAAAAAGTTCACGAAACACTCACCTTTCCAAGTGTGTCAATTCATTTTAAAATATATCTTACTATATGTGAATACCTGAAATAATTACTTGTTTTGGGTTTTTATAAATTGTGTACCTTAATATAAATTATACAAAATTTATGTCTTAATAACAATTACAGTTATCATCAATAAAGAGAGATACAAAAAATTTATTAATGGATCAAATAAATTTATGAAATATGAAAACGCAAAAAATAAGCCTACTTATTTTTTTTGTTATTATTTACCGAGGATGATAACTGTGTATAAATTATGTACAATGTATATTAAAGGACACTATTTGAAAAATTTGTAAAAGTGAACTTTTTCATAGATATCTTAAATTTAAGATTTTAAAACTACAGCAAAGGTTTAATCAAATTGGTTTTTATTGATATAATTTATAAAATATTTCAATATAAAATATTACAATATCTATTAATGTTATATACAATATATTCAGCGTAGCTGCAAGAAAAATGATATACAAGTTAGTAATGTTCACAACCACTTAAGGTCACATTAATCATTACTTTATTAGGTATAAAATGTAAATATAGTTGTACGTTCACAATCTTAAATTCATAGCCTTGAATTTAAATAATATTGCAATTTGAAATAACTAATAATATTTTATGGTTATAGACTTAAATAAAATAATACAACGGTACATAAATATGGCATTGGAAGACTAAACCAGTGCAAATCATTATATACAAAAATATATATGCACAAAATAGCTGCCCTCCTTTTTTGGCACATTTTAAACTACAAAAGGCACATTTTAAAATACATAAATATGACTGAGCAAATATTTTCAAGTGGTCTACTAAAATGTAGACAACATATAGCACCCCAGGGTTAATGTTCTAATAAAGTAATATATTTATACAGGATTTGTTTTAAAAAAGGTGCAATAATAAATTTGTTTTATTGCATATAAAGATACTGAACCCTGCAAAATTTTTAAGGCAATATATATAAACTCTTACTGCTAATGAGGCGGTTATAGATATGTCATAATTTTTGTTAAATAAAACTAATATTGCCATAACAATATCTATAAACCTAATAGACTCTTTTGGCTTACGTATCTAAAAGCTTGAAGTTGGCACTCTGCTGCTTGTAAATTTAAATATCACTGAGAACTTTTTACTGGGCAGTACAATTTTTATTTACAATCTTGTAAATTTGAAAAATACGAATAATTTACCTGACAACATTAACGTTTCTAGTAAACTCGTTACGATTACGTAGTTCATCTTCTTGTTTTAACCATTTTTGTACTTGACGACGATGCACATTGTATTTATTAGCTACGGCCCGTTGATTACCACGACACATTGTATCTTGATAGTAACATTCTATCGCACTTAATTTGAAATCAACACTATAGCTTTGCCTTTGTTTTAAAGGTGGTGAATGATGAGGAAGCATAATTGAATTATCATATGTTGCACAAAATGGTAAAGTTTCACATTCTGGAGGACATAAATAATTTTTGTTAATTGTATAGTAATAATTTATGGTGTTTTTTGGTTGTAATTCATGTAAAGTGTACGTATATTCCGGTGTGATGTAATTATTGTTGAAGAAATTTGATTCATTTTCTGACAGAGTTTGCACATACCTGTAAACAAAAATATATAATAATAATTAGATAATGGTCAAAATATCAAATTTAATTCTAAAATAATTAAATAACGGATAAAATTTATATATCAATAAATCAATTAATGTAATATTTGTTATTTTAAATGGAGATGAAAGATGCTGATAAGCAAAGGTAAATAAATACAAAAAATTTATTCTAACCCACCTGTTGCAACAAGGTTGACTGTTTATAGTTTCCTTTACTTTGTCTTCATTATCACTTAAATCATCTAAATATGGTTTAAATAATTTAATGGGTTTAGTTTGACTGTCGATAATTGGAGATTCAATATTTCGTGGGCAAATAACAGCGTTATCAACGCTATTTCCCGCCTCATTTCTAGTAGATAAATCCCAAATATCTGGATGAGGTTGAATGAATGGCACAAGACAAGAAGGTGATGGAATGCGTGAAGTTTGGGGGGAAAGCGGGCAACACACAGGTGCGCTGACTTCCATTAATGACATTGGCCGTTTTAACGATAAATCTATTGGAGTTCCGGAATCGATAGGGCTCAGACTTTGACTTCTAGAATGAGTTGTGTAATCTAAAGGTGCTGTAATTAACGTAGGTACTCGTGCTTCTGTTTCAATTCCATTTTGTAAATGATATGCGTCATTTGCATCTATTAATTCAGAATTAGTTACGCTCTGAGAATACGCGTCCTGACCGCGTACACGTATTTCAATGCTCGGACTTTGAGAATACACATCGTTACACAAGTCGTCCCGCTGTCTGTGTTGGCCACTCCTCAAGGACAACTCTGCTCCGCATTTTCTCGCTTCAGGACTACTAACCACTTTACTTTTGCCCACGCTGTTGCGCAAGTTGTTTTCGCATTGTAGCCACTTTTGAATTTGACGACGATGTATCCCGTATTTCCGGGCTGTTGCCCGCTGATTGCCCTTGCAATCTGCATCATTCCTATATGAATCTAATACTTGCAATTTGAAATGAGGTGCAAAGATTCGCCTCGAGCCTATTACACTTTTACCCTCACTTTTAGAAGAACCGATAGCACTAGGTCCACGTTTTAATACTGAATTTAATCCATGCGCCATCACTGTCACAAGCACTAATTGCACACCTATAAAAACGATAATAAAACTAAGAAATAAACCAAAAGCAGTGCGATTAACTTTTATCTGCGACCTAAGCAGCAACCATTTTCGTCACGATTCATGGAATGCCCCCACCCTGCTGACTAAACTGTATTCACATCTTAACATTAACCTATGCTCAACGACATCTTACATATTCTTGCTCTTTTTCATTAACGAAAACCGCATTTTATTTCTAAGACGTACGTCGTTACTGATATAATCACATGACGAAGACCGATATCCGTTTTTAAAACAAGTTTAGAAGCAACGTTGTCAGAACGCCTGTTATATTGCCTACTTTTAAATAAACCACTTAAAACTTCTAATAACTCACGTACATTAATTTTATAATATTTCATTACGAATTATTAACACATATTTCATGAAATAATACGATTAAGTACAATTGACGAATTTATAAGATCAGGAATGTGAAAATATTGCAACATGGGCTCCGGCCACGCCAGACAAGCTGTCGCCAAACAAGCGAGGCCAGACAACGCGACGCTTCCCTTACTTTTCATTCAGTAACAAATAGATGGCAATATAGTACATTGGTTTTTTTGAATTACTGTATTTACTCCGCATGTTTAATTAAAGTATTCCGTATTTACCATACAAAATTTAAAATTGTAATTTGTAAATACCAGAGCATTTTTTTTAGCTTTTACGCGAAAACTTATTATGCCTTATATTTGATTACGTAACTCATATAAAAATAAATCTTAAACTGTCATTTTACAGAAATATATAGTACATTGGTTTTTTGAATTACTGTATTTACTCCGCATGTTTAATTAAAGTATTCCGTATTTACCATACAAAATTTAAAATTGTAATTTGTAAATACCAGAGCATTTTTTTAGCTTTTACGCGAAAACTTATGCCTTATATTTGATTACGTAACTCATATAAAAATAAATCTTAAACTGTCATTTTACAGAAATATAACATAGGTACAGTGACGATTCTGGCTTCGTAAAAATTATAGGAAACGAACATAAAACTCAAATTTTGTTAAAAACGTAATAGTTATAAATGTTACGTATTTATGTTCTAAGTTAATACTTAAATATAACATATAGATTAATTTAAAATGAGGTGCACTTCATTTCTTGAGAAATGTGTTCAAAAATGTATTATTATATAACTTTAAGTCATTCATATTGAATCTTTGGTTTCAATTAATGCAACTTGTAATTCATAATGATCGTTAATTTGTAATTATACCTAATTATACTTATGTTATTCCCACACGTAAGGTTGACTTTCTTTTTAATTGTATAACTTTAAGCCAGTTATATTGAATCTTGGGTTTCAATTAATGCAACACGTAAGGTTGACTATTTTTAATTGAATGACAAAAGGACATTCCACAGGAATTGTTTTTAAAAAGCCCACATTCTAAGGTATTACTTCTGGAATGTTATGTACGACGGAAGTAGTATTTATACGTTCGCTAGGTACCTAACCTTTATTTTTAAACTTTATATCAGAAGATTAATTTTAAAAATCAGCATAAAATTATTTTGTTTATCTACGCTCCAAGCGGGCTGGGGGGGGGGGGGGCTGTTAAGGTTTAACGCATCAGTGCTGTAGCTAGAGGAGATAGTAGGTATCCCTCTCTCCTAGCGAGGGAATGATTATTAAAACGAAGAAATTAGGCCCTTACCCTTGAAATACGTATAACAATAACAATTTCTTAACTTAGAAACCAATAAAGTTGATTTGAATAGGTGCGTATAATAAACATAGTTGATAATACAAAACACTATGGATATATGCTACAGAAAAAATATTTTTGTTGCCTTTCAGTTCAGAAACATGCTAATGTTTCTACACTTTACACGCACAAATGAACACGCGTTTAGTCCTTACGGTATTTATACAACTGAAAATTAACTAATATATTTTCATTTATTATACATACATATGTATATACGACATGTAGTGTCATGACTACTGCGTATGTGCGCATCATGTGAAAACAATTTAGACGAATGTTGGGATAGTAACTTCCTCCTCAGAACCCTCATTCCGTTGTTTTCGATCTTATACTACCACAACTATTCTTAATCCTACCATGCATACATACTTAATGCATTCATGCACGTTCGGAATCCATCACTGTTGCTGAAGGACCTTGGAAAGCCTTCCCCTTTTCTTTCAGCATAGAATTTAATGAAAACTCTTCCATGTTCAGTTTATCTTCAGGTATGGTTTCTAATGTTGGCATGAACGTACGTTATCTTGACATTTTTTAATCCACATTTGATAATCCTTAGAAGGCACGGATATGAATTTCACATTTTCGTGAAGGTTACATGACTATTATCGGTACACAATTAATTTCATTTTGTATATAAAATAAATGAACTCTTTGAGAGATAGTATAATTCATAGAACTGCTTTGTGTTATTAGGTGTTAGAGCTCCGATATTATCAATGAATATGAGACAAATGCAATGGGATTTTCTACTACGTGTGTTGCATTTAAAAATACGCTTATTGCGCGATTCCATTTCGTCCAATAAAGGTAATGATGTCCCTCATAACATGCTTAGCATAGCAGAATGGTTCAAAGACGAAAAACGGCTAAATCTGGCCTTCAGTGTCTGACTACGAACAGACGTCGAAGTTCACAAGACGATAAGGACCAAATTAGCCATTTGCGCCCGAAATACCCACAAAATTTATACACCTTCTGATAAAGTCTTCACATTGAGATTATTTTGAATATTATAATTTACATCTTATATGTATATGAAATCAATACGTATCTTATTGGTTAGAAAAAGTAGGTATATTAAATATAGTAAACAAATCAACCTATCTAGGGAATTTTTTCGTACCTAGTCGTTTAAAAACGTATGATAGATGCAGCAAAAGATCACCCTAGCCATTTTAGGAATTGAATTCCTGCAGCAACAATATAAATAGTAGCAACCAAAATCGATGTATGCAAATGAAAAGTTCTAAATGTAATGTAGTGTAGAAAGAAAAGAGGCAGTGTGTTTCGTTACCTCTCCAAGAGGGAGGGCGAGACTCTGGGCCCTTTCAATCTCCGTCAGTCCCAACATGCATACATTAAGTATTATGCATGGTGATATTAAGGTTAGGTGCGGTTACTATAAGGATCGGAAAAAACGGAGTTAGGGTTGAGGCGGGGGAAGTTACTACCCCAGCATTCTCTTAAATAACCGAACATAATGTGAGATTATTCAGTGATCATGGCGCTCTATGTGTATGAGGAAAACCCCCTGAAAAAATCTCACACAGGGTAGTTGGTAAAGGGAATCGAACCCATTTCCTCCCAAATGCTAAGCAGATCGTGTTACCACTGACCCACCAGTTTAGTGAATGGAAGATTTTTCTGATGATGGTATAATCTTGCACACCTCATGCATTGGCACATGTTGTTACGCTAAACCTACTTCCTCAAAGGTCGTAGTTGAAGTTTCAAAAACCGTGTTAATGATGGTATTGAATTGTTGAAGGTCGGTACAATTGTATCAGAATTTTGTTGTAAGCGACGTTTGTTACTTTAATTTATATTTTAGGTAAGTTTTAGACTACAACAATAACTGTACTCAATACATTAATGGTTTATTACATTACAGTGGACATCTTAATTTTCATCTGCTGCTTGTAAATCAAAGCAACCGCACAAACCATTTTAATCGAAGCACTTCATAGATGGGAAAACTTTTACCAACGCTCAACATGAAGAATTTTCGAATCGAATGTAGTAATAGCTCTAGACATTTAGATAGATGTGGAAATAACCATAATCTATCTATGTATTGGATTATTTCTGATAAATGTATTGTAATGGTTACAATACTCTAAACTGTGTCTCAAAGTAAGGTCTTAATATGCTCTCAGATGATACCCTCCACATTCTTTTTAAATGCAACCTTCGTTAACGTTGAGAAATTCTTTTCTGTATGTTCGTTGATTTAACCTGAGTGTAAAAGGTTATATAGTGTTGCTATTATTCTAACTGTAGAAGCTACAACTTATTTAATTTTTACCTTCTAACCCACATATACATATGTACGTATAGAAGGCTATGCAATCGAATTTTTGTTCGCTATCGCCAAATCGACTTATTAGCTCAATTTATAACGTTTGGCCAAGTTTCGGCAAGATCGACGAGGATGTCTGTATGTATGTGGATATATGTTGTGACACAATAACTCCAGAACGAAAACAAGCACTAACCTAAACATTTTTATTTAAGTTTGTTTTCATTTCTCCTGGAGCTGATTAGATTTTGGGAGAAATTCAGCGGCGAAAGGGGAGGACGTATTAGGAGTTGCTTTTGGTTTTTATCAAATATTTCTGAAACGGTTGTATACTTCAAAGAAATAAAAATACCAACGTATAGACCTTAAACATATCGATTAATTACGTTCTATGCAATTTTTTTTTATATGACGCGCAATTTAGCGGCAAAAAATTCCTAAGGTAGAATTTAAGTGCAGCGACGTCGGAAGTATGGGTCACGGGGGAGTCGCCCCCTGTTTTATAATAGAGAACTAAGAATGGGTAAATAAAAACAAAGTAAAAATTAAATACAATAAATGTAAACGATAAAAATAGAAATACGCCCCTGAAAAAGATTATGAAACTGTGCTTAGACTAGGATATAAACCACGTTGTGCAAATCGGACGTACGCAGACCATAAAATAAAAGTATCAGGAACGGTATGTACCAGGTAAAGGAATTTGTATGATTGTTCATCGTTTCAAAGAAACCATAAACTAAGTACTAATCTTTTCGGGTTACTAATCCGCAAGTTGAAGGAATAGTGAATTTGATATTAAACGACAGTCGACACTGAATAAGCGCCAACATGAAACGGCAACAACATCTCAGCGACGATAGAAAGTGCAAAAAACCAATGACTATTACTCATTTTTTTGAGAACATGTCTGCTCATCAGCCGCTTACAATTCAATCTGATCCAGGTACGTGCGTAGGATGTAAGTACGGGGTGTCCCGTGTCCATCAGTTTTTTTTATTTTTAACGTCATTTCAAAGATGTGGTATTTCGTAATTTTATTTTCGTACATATTAAAATACTTATCTTTTTTGGATTTTTTTAAATGGTATATTTGTATGTGTTATATTGTTATACAAGCTACACGTTTGATAACACTTACAGTTATCTTCGTCAGTCTCAGTAGTAATATTATCTTCCAAAGTTTTGTAGGTGAATAAACGTAAAACAGGTAAAATTATTCAACAAAAAAAATTATATTTTGCACTTCGTGAATAAAAAAAATAATTCATAAATTTGATTAGCCATGAATAGTGTAGCTTCTTTGTCAAAGTGACTTTTCTAATATGTTTATCATAGATAGATGTAATATCTTAATTTTCAGAAAATAATATAATTATTTCTATTATTAGTGCAAAAAATAGTGTAGATACCACGGGATTGAAGTTCCTTAATCCCTTGAATAGTCGTTATTCACGGGATTAAATGAGTCACTTCAATCCTTTGTTATCTAATATACTATTTACAATACTCATTCATAGATTTTAAGTGAATAAATGTAAAACAAAATTTTATTTAAAAGATAATAAATTTTGTACAAATTTACATTATACAAATATAGGTTCATTGAACCTGGTTCAAATTGTAACAATAAGTATAAAAAAGTATAACCTGCCCTAATTCCACCTTCAAGTTTACTTTCAAGAATTTCAATTATGCCAACAATTATTGCTGTTGTCTATAATTTTTAAATCTTTTTTTTTTATTTTCGATCCATTTCTTTATTAACATGCCTTTGCTAGTTTAATAGTTGTTTAAATGTTTACACATATTTAATCTTTTTTTTCGTTAAAATAACCGGTACCTATAGTCCTATAATCCTCTTTTCAAATAGTACAAGTGACAGGTGTTTTATTATGCATACAATTATAACCCTGAGAAACTTTTTCAGTAAATACTACCCCTCAATAATATTCTGTTAAGCTTTGTTTAGAAATTTTCAGAATTTCTAAATTACAAAAATATCTTCGCATTTTTAATTGTTTCTTCCACAAGTAATAAAATATGCCGCAACATGCACAATAAATGCACTAAAAAAATTACCTTGAATTGCAGTCATGTACATACATATCTATACCAAAATGAAGGTATTTAGGTGTATTTTGTAACGCTAATGTTTCAAATTTTTCCATGTAAAAGCAATTTATTATTCGACTGAAAATAAGTAAGACAGTGTTGAAAATGAATATTTTTTAAAAAAATAGTCGGATATTTCATCTTATTTGAGAAAATATTTATTATTGCACTACTAGTTTCAAATAATGGTAAGCATTCATTTTCAAGTGCTTTTTATAACCGATATTAAATAATTTGAAATCTATCGAATGAACAGATACTATGATTTTAAAAAACAAAGAGCGGTAGGTAGGTAACAGTAACAGTGTAAAAAATTAAATATAAACAATAAAGGACTAAACTAAATCTAATAATATGGTTGTAATATTGCCGGAATCTGAGTTCATCAATTTGGTTTTGTCAAATTTTTTAATATAAATCGTCTCAAAAATCATAGTATATGTTCATTTGATAGATTTCAAATTATTTAATATCGGTTATAAAAAGCACATGAAAATATAAATAAATGCTTAGCATTTGAAACTAGTAGTGCAATAATAAATATTTTCTGAAATAAGGTGAAATATCCGACTATTTTTTAAAAAAATATATTAGCATTCAGAAATTGCTCAATTTAACTGTTATACTGAAAAAGAATGGTTATATCCCTTGGAAAAATTTGATCAATATATTCAACAGTTTCTTTAAGAGGGACTTTTGTAAAAAAAGTGACTGATCCATTAGATCACATCACCTTCGATTTTGAAATTAAGTATTTTTTCAATAAGGTCGAACGAATTTTTAATATAATGGGGTTTAGATTTCATTAGATCATTTTAATTGATTTGTGAATGCTTTTATCAATTTCAAATTAACGCTTTTCACAAGTTTACACTTACATCATAACTTTATTAATTTTTTTTAAATTTGTTCTTTGGATAGGACCGTTAGCCTTCGATCATTATAGGCTGTTAATGATCTAGTTATTCTTTAATGGCAAATTCAATCAACAAAGACATTCAACGTATTCTCGAATGGGGAAGCAATAATCTAGTTAAATTTAATGCTAACAAAACTCAGTGTTGCCTTATGTCCGCCAAAAAAGATCGATCATTTCCTGTTGTAAGTATGAATGGCTCAGTTCTTAAGTTTTCAGACTCTATTACTCTGATGGGTATGACTGTATCTTCAAATCTCTCATGGGTTGACCATCTTCTGTCAGCTACCAAAACAGCTGCTCGTAAAATAGGCTTTTTGTACAGATCTAAGCAGTACTTTACCTCTCGACAACTCCTTTTGCTGTATAAGGCCCAAATTCGGCCTCATCTGGAATATAATTCTCACCTTTGGGTTAGTGCTCCCCAATACGCTCTCGATATCGTTGATCGTATTCAAAAGAGAGCGATTAGGCTTATAAATGACCCGTCCTTAACTTCTCACATACAGTCCCTTGAGCATAGAAGGATGGTTTCAGTTCTTTCTTTGTATTATCGTTATTACAACGGCTATTGTGCTGGTGAATTACATTCTTTGATACCATCTCCGGCTATCTTTGCTAGAAACACTCGGTTCGCTCATTCACATCATCAGTATGCAGTACAAATCTCCACTTGTCGTACCAAACGGGCACAATCCACATTTTTCTACACGGCTTCTAAACTCTGGAATGATCTCCCTAGTTCCTGTTTTCCTCTCACTTATGACATGAGAAAATTTAAGGTAGCTGTTCATAGGCATCTATTGGCAATTCATTATCCTTCTATCCATCCTCCTAAGTGTTCCGGAGTGCTTTAGCACGATAGGCCTTATTTAGCCTGTTCAGGTCCACAATCATAAAAAAAAAAATAAATAAATAAAATTATATTTCATCGTTGGCTTTTTACGTTTATCAAATAGCAGGCTCATGTTTGTGTTTTCAATTTTTCAAATTTCACAAAATTGTTTTTACATATTTAACAATTGTGAAAGTTAATAATAAGTACTGACGAAGATAACTGTAAGTGTTATCGAAACATTTAGCTTGTATAACTTAAATATACACATACATCATTTAAAAGATATGTATTTAAATTGTGTAATAATGGTGTATTATATTTTCTTTACATTTTTTTATTTTTGTACATTTTGAATTTGAGTTGCAATTGCAGTTTTCAACACATTTGATTACATTTTCTAGAATCGCGATCAGTGGTAGCCACAACCTAAGCCCCATCGAGTACTATTTCTTACAATATTGAGTCCACTTCACTTAATAAGATCCAAGAAAGGATCCAATATCAACTAGACAGTAGAGAAAAAGCCGGTACCGTTCCAAAGGAGCCGAATGAAGCCGATACGGCCTTTGTTTTGGAGCAAAATATACCAGTATCAACTTTTAAATTTCCAAGGGATAAATTAAAACGCTGCTGTCAACATAGTTGGTTTATAAAATTCCCATGGTTACACTATGTACCAGAAAAAGACAACGCACTTTGCTTTCCTTGCACCTACGCGCGTCGGCTAGGAAAACATAGTAGCTCAAGAGGCAATGAGGATGCTTTTATTAATATTGGATTTTCAAATTGGAAAAAGACTGTAGAGAAACTTACAATCCATCAAGCTACTACCTATCATAAAGAGTCAATTAATTTTTAGTTAATATACGGAAAGGAACTTCTGTTGCAACTCTTTTGGATAGATCGCTTGCTGATCAGCAAAAGTCGGCACGTATTGCTCTTAAACTAATAATTAGTTCTATTCGTTACCTTGCCCGGTCAGGTCAAGCATTTCGCGGTCAGGATAATGATACTGGTAATCTCACACAGTTACTGGAAGAACGGGCATTAGAGTCACCTGACTTAACCAACTGGTTAAAGCGGAGAGATAAATGGATGAGCGGTGACGTGCAAAATGAAATAATTGAGATCTTGGCTCATAACGTGCAGCGAAAACTTGTAAAAGAAATTGCACAAAGTCCTTTTTTTTCAATTATGGGCGATGGCACTACTGATGTCAATGGAGAGGAACAATTTTCAACATGTATTCGTACTGTTGATAAGATATCTTTTGAGGTTAAAGAACCATTTGTAGGTTTATATTGCCCTGCAGATGGAAAAGCTGAAACGTTGTTTAATGCGCTCAATGACACAGTAATTCGGCTTGGTTTAAGTACAGATAACCTGAGGGGTTATTTGTGCACTGCTCAAATCATTCATTGGACCTCGTTCTCCAAGAAATTGCAAAGCAGTGTGAGATTATTGCTGACACGCTTTCAATGGTCAAAGAAGTTTCCAATGCTATTCTTGATTCTTCAAAAAGGAAAAAAGTGTATGAAGACATCGTTTTACCGCCTACTGCAAAAGAATCCAACTTGCGATCACGCTTACTTACATTGTGCCCAACACGATGTTGTGTACGAGTAAAATCTCTGCGAAGGTTTCATGATAACTATATGCGTGTTATGGATACGTCGACTGCAATTCTAAGTGATAGTAGTAATAAACTAACCGACGAGAAAAAATCCTCACTGAGAGGATACCTAACAAAAATGGGACAATTTGAAACTTTATTGGCCTTAAAATTATCTACCGTTCTGTTTGAACCTGCAGAACTTTTAGCTAAGGCTTTACAAGGAGAAAATTTCACGGCGACAGGTGCTAAACAAGCTGCTGAGGCACTTTGGAGCACCTATAATGCAATGGGCGAGAGCGAATTTTATAAAGCATGGAAAGAGGTAGAAGAAAGAATCGATCTTGATTTAGCAATGCCTCGCATTCCAAGAATGAAAAAACTTCCTAAACGATTCGAAACACAAGCAAACACGGATCATGCCCAGATAAACCCAAAGAGCTCTCTTCGAGCTAAGTTTATATCAGTTTTGGATTGGCTAAAGAGCGAGATAGACCGGCGTTGTCACCAACCAGAAATGGAGCAACTAATTAAATTAGAGAAAGTGCTTCTGTCGCCATGGGAAAATTCTCAAGCCCTTGCAATTCAACCTCTTTCGGATGCATTAGTTGTTCACTTGGAAGATTTTGACGTTAATATGCTAGGGGCACAGCTTCGTCTCTGTCCCAATGCACTTCAAGATATCCAAATACCCAAAAACGTCAGAGATGTAGCAGCAGTGCTTAGAGTCCTTTCGGAAGACTGTCGAAGAATGCTGAGTGAAGTTGAAAAACTTGTAATTTTATTATTAACAGTACTTTAGCGCTCTAAGACGCATAAAAACGTACCTCAGGTCAGTTATGACCCAAAAGCGACTTACACATCTTCTTCTTCTGTATGTGCATGCACAAATTACAAAAAGTGTAGAACTAGAGGACATATTGAAAGAGTTTGTTAGCAAAACTGCGGAAAGACGGAAAGTTTTTGGAAATATTTAATTTTGATTTTTTATACTTACTTTTGGTAGAATAGTACAATAAATAAGAATGCAATTGTTGTTACTTCTATGTCCGAGTTGAATATTACTACACATCATCCGACACGTGTAATTTATTACTTAAATTTACTTTGAAAAATACCCACTATTTTGCATAAAATAATTTCCGTGGGAAATCAGACATCAAGTAGGTGATTTTGCCCCCCAATTGTTATCCACTTTCGACGTCGCTGTTTAAGTGTTAGTTCAAATTTGTTCAATATCTGAATAATGATTAATTTTATAAGAAAATACGTAAACATATTTTTTAAAGAAAATTTAATTATAGTATAGGACCCCGTCCGTCCCCTGGTTTCTGATTGGTGGCGGCCATTTTGTTTTTTAGTTATAAGACATAAGCAAAGTCTTCCGGCATTTTGTTTTTAATTATGACGTCATAGTCAAACCCTATGCTAGTTTGTTTTTTGGCGGGAAATTTGAAGTGGTATGGGGTCCCTCATGCCAACGCATGAAACAGGTATAGGACGCCGCGACTTTCTCTCGGGTCTTCGGCCCTCTGTTAAGGCCCCACGTAGCTTGATTTGAATTATGAGTCATAATCAAATTCCCCCCCCCATTTTGTTTTAATTATGAGTCATAATTAAATTGTGGTTTTTGTAACGTGGGGAAGAGGCGGGGCAGGACAAAGAAAAATTATGAGCCAAAATCAAAGCCCTCAGCCATTTTGTTTTGACGGGAAATTTGAACTGTGTTCTAATAAGGATTGCTAACACTAACTTACAAGACAGGTATAGAACACAGGAACTTGCTCGCGGGTCTCAGCCTCCTGTTACGGATCACATTTTACTTATGAGTCATAAGCAAATTCCTACCACAGCCCTCAGTCAGAGCAATCTCAATCAAATCAGCGGTATATTTTTAAAAGTACATGCAGATAATATTCTAATAAAGGGCCCTCATACTATCTCATAAGACAGCTATAGACCTCCGGAACTTGCCCTCAGGTCTTCGCCCCCTGTCTGGCCCCGATTGCTTGTGACACCATCTACTGCTGTATTTTTAAAATTAATGAATGTTTTCTGTAATAGAGGTTGGCGTTATTGGATATGGAAAAATGATGATTAAAATACTTTACATACAAGATCTGCCTTATCGGAAACACCTCTGTCAAAAAGGGCCTTAGTGAACGCTCTAAGCCGTTATCAATCTGTTTTTAATTATGAGTCTTAATTTTGACATCCATTTTATTTTGGCGGGAAATTTAAAATAGTAATCTAATAGGGGCCCTCATGCTATCTCATAAGCCAGGTATAAGATCTTTCCACCAAAATTACGCCGCCGTTTTGCTTTTAATTATGAGTTATAATTAAATTTTGCAGGTTAACTTGGTTTTTCGGCCATCTTGGAGACCATTTTTATTTTTGGCGGGAAATCAGACCACTATTATTTTACATACAAGGAATATCTGATCGGAAACACGTCTGCCAAAAGGGTCCTACATTTATAAACTAGCTTGAGCGTACTATTTCGTTTTTGAAAATGGTCAAATGCCCGTGGACAAATAAACAAGCCGACTTTTACCTCCAATTTTGATGATACACATGTGATTTGAAGGTAACACCGATTTCATTGCGTAAGACAACTATAGGACTTTATGTTACCCAACGCTCATCATTATCATTAGACAACCATAATAACAATATCACTCAAATTAGCGTGTTATCTATTGGTCCAGTTTTACACACAGTGATAAAAATACGTTTTACAGTTAAATTAGCAAAAATACCTATACAACAGCAAATATAACCAAACTTGAAATCAAGAATCTAGCAATTAAAAAAAGTAAATAACATAAGGGGTAAGGGTTAAAATAAAAAATGAACACTTACCAGGGTTGTTGTCGACAATCGTATCGTGAAAACGCCTTGACACGGTAAACAGCTGCTCGCAGACACAGTATATTCACTTTCTGCGTTTTGTTTATAACTGAATAATACAAAGTACATAGAGACCCCCAGCAATCATTAATGTAAAGTAATTATTTTTTAGATTTCACCCAGTTATGTAACCACAATAACTTTTCACTATCCAAGTACATCAAACATGTTTGAAAAAACCCTAATTAACTAATTCGTGAAAGTTGGACTGCCCTTGAAAATGGAAATATGCTGTTCACTTTGTTTTGGGCGTGAAAAAAATCCCTCCAATTAGATTACACTTATTTTTAAAAGCAGACTTGTTTGTTTGTGACATCATCTAGTGGTGTACTTTTAAACTAGCGCGTTTTCTGTAATGGAAGTTGACCGTGGCTCTACATAGTAGTATATTTTTAAAGCA
>JARFJB010002309.1:295000-450000 GCA_036346205.1 Vesta saturnalis | reverse complement strand
TGTTTTCTTTCGCATTTCCTTTCGATCAATTTTGTATATTTTTATTCTATTATTGCTATATAGTTATTTGTTAAGGAGCTTCGTAAAATTTTAAGATGGGTTGCAAATTGAATGTAGATATGAAGTAGCTATTAGAGCTGGTGATTTATCGTAAGTAGTAACAGCACTACTCGCATTGTTACGTAATATTTTGAATGAAAAAGTGGGAGGTAAAATTACGCCACGTCCCGGGCACCCTTTCGAGTTTGAGATAGATAAGGTTGCTATTGAATTAGAAAAAATATTATATGAGCTCGAAACTAATCCGTCCACGAAAAGTTTGGCGACCATTGAAACAAAAAACAAGCATTTGTTAGGCAGAACTAATAATTCAGATCCGAAAATTGATACCGACATTAAAATTAAAGAAAGCTTATGTATCGAAATTGCGTTATTAAGTATGAAGTTTTGGACAAACGTGTTGTTTTGAAAAGTTCACCGTTCGAATCGTTGGACCATAGATCAACCAATGATGACTAAAATTCAAGTACCGATATTTCAGTACCTATTAATAATCTAAATTTAAGTACTTTTCCTGTGAACGAATATTATTGCGAAAGGTATACCGGTTTGTAAAGCCATTATCATTAAGTGTTTTTTGGAACGGATTTCAGAATTACAGATTTAACGACGTGTGGACGATAGTCAATTATTTTCGGAATGTTTAGATTTATTTACGGGTAATGCATTAATTTATGTTCAATCCGCTAGAAAAGAGGTTAGAACTTGAGGCGAGTTGGTAGAATTGTTGAAAATTTAATTCCAACCTGTAGATTATAACGATCGATTATTGGAGGAGATTAAGCGTTGTACCCAAAGTACTGATAAACCTATGGGAATTTATATCGCTTTATTTTCGCGCTTAAATGAAAAAACTCTTGGAGGATAAACAATTACGCATTTTACGGAAAAATATCGCACCATCGTATCAGACACAACTTGGTTTGATGGAGATCAATTCAATTAACGACTTAATTAAATATGGGAGACTAATCGAAGAACGAGTTCAACCAATGAGTAGCTATGTACCGCTAGTCGGAAACGTTTCGATCTAGAAGTATATTTGGCGTACGTGAGAGAAACCCCACCGGACATTGTTCATCAGAATAAGGAAATACCGATACAAGAAGTACAGCGCGGAAGGCGAAATTTTGTGTGTGTGTGTGTGCGTGCGTGCGTGTGTGCGTGTGTGCGTGTGTGCGTGTGTGCGTGTGTGTGCGTGTGAGTGTGAGTGTGTGTGAGTGTGTGTGTGTGTGTGTGTGTGTGTGTGCATGCGTGCGCGCGCGTGCGTGCGCGTGTGTGTGCGCCTGTGCGTGTGCGGGTGCGTATGCGTGTACATGTGCGTGTGCGAGAGAGGTGTGCATTATCATCTTCTATTACAGAAAATGTTCATTAGTCCATACGCCACTAGATGGCGCTAAAATCAATTTTAACTCAAAGGAGCCATCGCGCAGACCCTGATACAAGTCCTGTCTTACAAGGCTAAGGCCTCCTTAGTAGAATACAATTTTGTATGACGGGGCGAAGGCCTACAGCTGTAAGATTAAGTTAGAACCGCATACAATTGCACGAAAGGGGCCACGATAGGGGCTAAGCTCTACACTTGTCTTATAAGGTTAGGGTTCCCATACCATCTCCAGCCAGGGGGCGAAGGCCCGAGAACAAGTTGCGAAGCCCTACACGTGTCTTACAAGAACCTCCTTATTAGAAATACAACGTATAAATAAATTTCTCGTATAGGTAAAGATCATCCCAACGTACCCAATAGCATATGACCATTTTAAAGCAATAGGATCGATAATTTTAATAATAATATCTTATTAGGGTACCGTAAAACGAGGTTACTTTGCTCCATTTTTTAATAGGGTTTTCAAAATACTTGTGAAAATCGGTTCCACGTTTTAAGAAAATATTTTTATCAAGTGAATGTACAGTATATGATCTAAAGTGCAATGTCTAAGCTGTATTTAGACAAAATTCCGCACAGTTTTTTTTTTAATGAGTCATTTTGGAGCAAAGTTTCCTCATAGGGGGAGGATACTTTGCTCCACCAGAAAAATTATTAGATTGTTAGCTTTCAGTAACATATTGGGGCAAAGTTAGGCTATATTAAGTTTAAAGTGACACCAGAGAAATGTTAGTTCAAACTAAAAATATGTGTTGAGAAGTAAAAAAGTGCTTTCTTACAAAGGTAACAGTTAAATAAGACAAAACGTAAATAAATAAACTAATATAAGTGGAATATATCAACTCAATGAGTTTAAACTCTTACAAATCAAATTCAAACTATCAATAGAAAGCATAACTACTTTCACCAAATTTTATCGAGCTCTGGAACAGAAAAATATCCCTTTGGTTACTTTTTTGGTTCTGCAATTCCACCAATAATATCCTGCCAGGCATAATGAAGTACATCCGGCTTTTCAGGCCACTTCCAAGACTTTAGTGTCTTTTGCATGGCTTTAATTACAGCCCCATCATTATCATACGATAGTATCTGACCAGGAAACAGCTCTCCTTCATATGTGAAAATAATATATTTCCCTGCTTCTCGAACGATCTCAGGCAGTTGTAGAAGATCTTTGCAAGATTTTTCTCCAGAAGCTATGGCGACTGTTTCTTCATCCTCTATGGATTCTCTTACCATATTTGCAAAATACGTTTCAGCATCATCATCAGATGAATCCTGGAATGATATTTCATCACCAAGCGAGTCATCTACTGCATTTCTTACTTTCCTACTAGACTTTAAATTCTTTGGCTGTGGTTCATTAGACTGGGTTTCTTTATCATCTAGGTCCTTAGGTCCAATGCTTTTACCTGCAGCTATCCTCATTTTCTCTCTTGTCCTTTTTACCTCAGTTAATTCTGATCTTTAGTTGCCAAAGTTTCCAGGAATGAAGATTCTACTGCAGTGATATCACTATTATGATGAGGGATCATTTTTAGGAGTTCGTCAATATTTACTGGGTAAATGCCGCATTTTCTAAAGCCCGATATTAAATTCGCAGCAGCATTTGGTTCTAAGGCAGTCATGAGTTTTTTCAAAAGCTGTGGAAAATGTTGTTTTTGAAGCACGGTACTTTTGGAACCTTCCGATGTTTCCTTCCACTCAGATAATATTTTGCGCCATGCCAGTTTCATTGGATGGAAGAAAGCCACATCTATAGGCTGTGTGAGGTGAGTGCTATTAGGTGGTAAGCACACAAATGAAACATTATTAGCTTTACACAGATTTAACACATGGACTGATATGTGTGATCATAAGTTGTCGCAGATTAAAACCTTTTTTCCTTGTAGCTTTCTGAACTTCGGCAGCATTAGGGTTTCGAACCACTCTGTAAAGCTGCAAGCATCAAACCAACCACTACTAGTATTAGTATATCGGGCTCCTTTGGGGCCATTTTCTGTTCATGTGCTCCACATGCAAGAAGATCGATAGACCACGAAGGGTGGCAAGACCTCTCCAGCAGCGCTGCCAGCAAACATGAGTGAAATGCTACTTTTTGAAGAATTTCGAATCTTTTCTGGATATTTGCACCTGCGCTTAGTTATCACTTTTTTCTGGCCAGGGTTATCGGTGAGATTAGACTCGTCGCAATTTCAAATGTTCTCTGGCGGCACATCTTTTACAACTTCGCTCAAATTGGAAATATATTCTGTTAATGTTGTGACATTAATTCCAGCTCTACTACGCTTTATGTTGCTAGCAAATCGTACGGTGAGTTCTTGGTGACGTTTCAAGAAACCCAACACCCATTCGTGGCCGGGAACATTGTTTTTAAATTGCAACACATTTCTACCGATTCGCGTTAGGTAAGATTTAACAATCATTCTCAAGTCCACAGAGTCTAGTGGGAATCCAAATTCGCTGAAGCCTAATATACAGTTTACAAATGCAGCTTCTTCTTCTTCAGAAAATACTGAAGACCGACCAGGCCTAATCTTCCGGTTACCTTTTAATTTATTGATGATTGTTCTACGGGGAATTTTAAACTCCTGTTCGGCTTTCCTTTGAGACATCCGTCCACTTCGGACTGCTGCTAAGCAGAGTTGTAGGGTCTCCTGCGAATAATTTTGATAGCTTCGGGAGCCAGCTTTTCTCTTGTATGTTCTAGGCATGGCTGTAAGAAAGTTTTAGACGATTATTATCATTATTTTTTTTCTATCTTTACTTGGTAGGAAAATCTTTAAAAAGACATCACCCAGGCCCATTTTGGGGATGTGTATGGATCAAATAACAAACTCCAAAATGTTCAGCAATCCACGTCCACCTTCAGGACGTTTTAAATAAAATCTCTCTATTATTATTATTATTATTATTATATTACTATTATTTATTATTATTACTTATTATTATTACTATTGCAGTTACTGTTAATTAGTTTAATTATTCCTTGAATTTAATAACACGTAATATACAACTAGATGTCTATGTGCTATTAAATAAGTAGATAAAATCAGAGGTACAAATTGTACCTGGGGATACTTTGCTCCAAAACAATGCCGGTGCAAAGTATCCCCATAATCCGTGCAATTTAACCTCAAAACAGAAATTAGGAAAAGAAAAATATGTATCAATTTATTTTTATCATGATTGGTACGTTGTTCTAAAGGTAATAAAGTACTACTTTGAATATAAACACAACTTACCTTATTCATCAACAGGTTTGCTTTCCAATACCTAATTTTACAGCTGTGATTTTAGCATAGCATGCCATGCATTTCGATGACGTTTTGAAAATACCTATAAACTGGCGGGAACACCGTGTGCTTCATTGCAGAGATCGACTAGAGTGTAGTCCACAGGAAACTGCTTCATACAGTTTCTTGCAAGTAAACTATTTCACAATAGATGGCGATAGTAATCATTAAAAGTTGGAGCATTGTATCCCCTGAAGGAGCAAAATAACCTCGTTTTACGGTAATTATGCAATTTCCAACATTGTATGCGTGTGCGTTTGCCTAACCTCCAGGGGTACTGCTCTTAATACAACCAAAAGGACCTTAATTAGATGACCATAAAAATAACCCTAAGACCAACCCCAAGTCCAAGACCCGTCCCTACATTTGCTCCTCACGTAAGCAGGTACAATATTACTGTCAAAAAAGGCTCTTAATACAACAAAAAATAATCAAAGGGTGAAAAGGGTTGAAACCATAGGGGTGGAAAATACGGTGTCACATGCGGGCGTATAAAAAATAATTAGGGTTGACCCTCGAAAAGAAACTGTCACTCAGCCCCAGTCCCAAAAGATCAACGCCTGGATCAACCCCAAGCCCAAGACCAACCCTCAGCCCAAGACCAAACCTTAAATACATCCTTCTCATGAGCTGTCATAAAATAGGGGTAAAAAAACACGTCCTACACGTGGGTGTGTAAAAATAATTAGAGTTGAAAAAAGGCCTTCGAATGGAAAACATAAAAAGGAAGGGTGAAAAAACACGTCCTACACGTGAGTGAATAAAAACAAAAATAATTAGGGGTTGAAAACGGCCTCCGAAAAGAAACCATAAAAAATAAGGGTGGAAAATATGGTCTCCCACGTGGGCATCCTTATGACGTCAAAATCCAAGATGGCGGCGACAAGTGCCGTTGTTCTGCTCGCGATTTGAAGCAGAACTTCTGAAATTGCCTCCGAAGAACATCCTAAAGTTAGACGGTACGTGTATACCTCAGTTATATTTTAGCCAACTTTATAGTTGGTTCATTTTTAAGTAACACATTATTTTTTTATTTGCAGCTGTGCCTACGTTTTTCCTACATAGTCCTTATAATGTTAATGAACCTCCAGCTAACAATGTTGGACCTAGCAGTAGAAAAAAAAGATTTGAGAAAAGAGCAAATAAAAATTTAGTTAAAAACTTGCTTGAAGAAAAAGAAGAAACTATAAATTTTGTTAATGTTGAAACCCAAAAGGTACCGGACATTGATTTAGTGTAAGTATAAAGTTTTGTTAGAAAAGTATGAAACAATAGTTCAAGAAAATTGTACATTAGTTAGAAGATTAGAAACACTTACTGAAGACTTTGAAAAACAGCAATCCGTAATTGCATCATTAGAAGAACAATTAAAAAATACTCAGTTGTCTAGCGTTTCGCAAAGTGAGGAAAACACGAGACAAATTCTTAGTAATATATTCAGCAAAAACCAAATGGATTTGATATTAAAGACAAAGAAAAAAGTAACTTGGACGTCAGAAGAAATTTCTATGGCTTTCACACTGAGATATTTTAGTAAAAGATGTTATTTATATCTTTAAAAAACATTACATTTTCCATTGCCCGGATTGTCATCATTACAGAGATGGGCTACAAAAGTAAATCTGCGCCAAGGGTTGTTATACGATATTTTACGAATAATAAAAGTAGCGGGTGAAAATATGGAACCTTTCAGAAAGCCGTAGTTCTACAATTTGTTGAAGTAAAAGTAAGTGCTGTTTATGAATACGACAAAATAGCAGACGAGGTTGTGGGTCCACATAATCAAATGCAGGTAGTTTTGGCTCGCGGATTGTTTTCTCAATGGAAGCAACATATATATATATATATATATATATATATATATATATATATATATATATATATATTTTTTTTGATAAAAAAATTACAAAAACTTATTGTTTAATATAATATCAGAAAATAAATTACAACGTTACTGTATGTATTTCGGACTGTGGCGGAGGAAATGTAAGGCACTAGAAAGAGCTTTCAGTGTCTATTGAGAAAACTCACATTTCACATCCTATAACCTGAAATAACATTTATTTCTTTGCGGGCGCTCCTCGCCTCTGAAAATTAATTCGTAATTGGCTTCTTGATATAGGATATCAATTAAAAGATGGCAAAGTAGTTAACAAAACTCCTTTAGTTGAGTTACTTACTACGATAAAAGATAATGAATTTACTTCATGTCATAGATTAAAAACTGAACACATCAACTGTGAGAAAACCCAGAGGCAACAAATATCTTTAGCTGCTCAATTATTGTCTCATTTTACAGCGACTGCTCTGAGGCATTATAGTTGTTTTAAGAACAAAACGCTAGCAAATACGGGGAATTTATTTACAAAATTAGTTGTTGGTTTGACATTATGAATTCGCATGCAACAAATGCTTATGTTCCAACCAAAAAGCCTTATGGTTGTGATATAGAACAACAAAACCAGATACTGGATGAGGTCTACGATATAATTCAAAATATGTGATGTACAACAACGAGCACCCCACAGATATTTCAAAAGGGAATTCTAATATCTATTACTTCGCTTAAAGCCCTTTTTAATGATATGTAGTAACAATACAATGCCAAATTCGTCCTCAGACACATGTTAAATCAACGTGCTCTGGAAGATTTCTTCTGCCAACTCAGAACTAGTGGAGGTCCCCATGATCCCCCATCACCTCTAAATGTCATTTACCGGGTACGAATGATTATTCTTGGGAAAAATCCAGAAATTGTTCAAACGCATACTAACACCGATGATATGTCAACTGACGAATATTTGTTAATTAAGGTTTTAAAGGGCGCTAAAGTTGTAATAAGTGAAAATCGTTTGTTGGAGATTTCATCAAGTGAGCGTACTGATGCCGAATACTCTGATGCAGAAATTTTGTCTTCAACGTCATTCAGGTCACAGTCTTCCGAAAGGAAAATTGCATGCCAGTCTGAAGAAGATGGGTTGATATATTTGGCTGGATGGGCTGTCCGTAAATGTAAAAAAGAATATCCAGAAATGGGAAACTACACATATCAAACAAAATATTCCATCAACTATTTACCTACTTGGTTACAAAGCTTATCCTTTGGAGGTCCTAAAAAAATTGATTAAAAAGAGTATTGATGTGCCAGAATCTGTAATGACATGTTTCGTCTTACAAAGGACATATACAACGTGTCCCAGATAACACTTCCAGCATGGGGATCTCGCTTATTATAAAAGATACAGATTTGGTTAAATTAGATTAATTACTCCTAAGGATTAGTGAAATTATAGGACACTCTCCAATTTCCAAATTTCCATGTATTTTAAGACTTATGTCAAGAAAAAGAAAAATGTCAAATTTCTTTTTCTTGTAATATCTTTTTTGTTATATTAGACATACAAATTTTTTAAGCAGAATTTAAATATCAATTTGGATTTTTATTTGCACTTTCTATTTTTTAGTTTCAACCCCTAAATTAAATTTTTCTAATGGAACGACAAGTCGGCTTTGCAATAATTGATCGTGTTTTTTTATCCTCTTTACAATGATATAGCACATGTACTATCTATTTTTAAAAACAACAAAGAAAATTAAAAAAAAAATGTATTTTATTAAAGACTCTAACAATAAGCAGGCCGTGAAACATAAAAACACAATCGAATTTAATGTCACTTAAAAATTATTCGCTCCAGAATATTTTTGTGTCAAACATGGCTTTATTTACTAATACTGAAAAGTTTGATATGTTGAGTTGTTACATCTTGTCTCATAAAAACAGTTTAGAAGCTGAACGGATGTACTTGAGGCTGTATCCTGAAAGAAGGCAGCCCAGTGCTCGTACGTACAGAAATTTGGTAATTAATTTAAAAGAATATGGTTCATTTTCAAAACGTACTAGAAATCCGAAATTACGGAATGAAGATGCAGAACTAAATGTATTACAATCAGTTATTGAAAATCCTTCAACATCTGTTAGAGAAATTGAACATAACACTGGTATTTCGAAAACTACATCATAAAGAATTTTAAAACGTCACAGGTATCATCCGTATCAGTACACCATTCTGCAGGGACTTAGAGATGGAGATCAGAGGAGAAGATTACAATTTTGCCAATGGTATGTTATTCAATGTGAGAATAACGATAATTTTCCAGCTACGATTTTATGGTCTGACAGAAGCAGATTTACAAATAATGGCCTTTTCAATCGACACAATGTTCACTTTTGGGACCGTGAAAATCCTCACGTTGTTAAGGAAAGTCGGCATCAAGTGCGATTTGGTTTTAACGTCTGGTGTGGCATTTTAGGCGCTAAACTTATTGGGCCCATATTTTTTAACGAAACATTAAATAGTGAAAGGTATTTGAAATTACTACAAACATTTAGAAAATAAACTTGATGATTTACCACTGATTGAGAATATTATCTGCTTCAAACAAGATGGCGCCCCACCCCACAATTCAAACATCATCAGCGAATATCTTAATAATCGGTTTCCAAATTCATGGATCGAGGGTCGATTTTATGGCCACCCAGATCTCCAGACTTAACGCCCTTGGACTTTTTCCTTTGGGGCTACGTAAAAAACCGAGTGTACGTGCAAACATTTGAGAATGCCGAAGATCTTCGTGAAGCTGTTCTTGCAGCATTTGGTAGCATTAAACGCCAAAAACTACGCAGAGCAATTACGTCGACACCACGCAGGGCACAATTATGTTTAGAACGGAATGGTCAATTGTTTGAAAATCTTTTATAATTGGATAATTATCTCCAATACTATTACCTGCTTAACTCTTGTTGTTATCTATTATTTGTCGTTTCCTCATGTTTCACGGCCTACTTATTGTTAGAGTCTTTAATAAAATACATTTTTTTAAATTTTCTTTGTTGTTTTTAAAAATAGGTAGTACATGTGCTATATCATTGTAAAGATCGTTCCATAAGAAAAATTTAATTTAGGGGTTGAAACTAAAAAATAGAAAGTGCAAAAAAAAATCCAAATTGATATTTAAATTCTGCATAAAAAATATCTTAAGAAAGTGCAAATAAAATTTATATGTCTATAAATTGCCTATAAATGGGTTAGTTACATTTGATTTTATGGCTGTATTATTAAAAAATATGTAACTGTATGTTATATCTACATAATTCCAGATTTATATGTATAGCTATGTTTTTATGGTTCTAACAAAACAATTTTATATACCGCTGAACTAATAAATTTCTAAACACTTACCTATAGGTTAAGTCGTCCGTACAAAGCACGCCTGAAGCGCGGCAGCGAGGACTGGCGATGACGTGGCGGCTTTGAACCAATCCGAACAGAGTAGCGGATTGAGGTAACCTATTAGGTTTACGGAGCTTGAATTATACCAGCATCAGTTTTCATACAAACTGTTTTTCATTATTTTTTAAAATTTTTTATTTAGATAATGTTTTACAGATTAACAAAATTGCAAAATTGATCATTAGCCCACAATACCTGAATTTTAGTCATATCGGATTTTAAATACGATAATCGCCAATTTTTGATCCGCCATTTTGAATATTTTATTTTTGAGAAGTGATTTACACTTAGCGATCTTAAAAACCCCCAATACCCGACTTTCAAAAAAATCCGTTGATAAATTAAATAAACACGATAAACCCCCATTTTGAACTTATTAATTTTGACAAATGATTTATTCTTAGGAATCTTAAAAACCCCAATCCTCGACTTTCAAAAAAATGACTTGCACAATTTTGCACCCTAAAACCGGTGCTCCACTGGTTATTATATATTTTTATTTTGAAATTATATATTTTTTTAATTACGTAACTTTTCAAAATTTTAAGCAATGAATTTTCTTAGTTTTCTGATCCTCTAAAAATGCCCCGCCACTGGTTGGATTTTGCTCATTAACAGAGTTTACCTAGATTTTACGGCAAAGAATTTTTGTACCAAGTCGATAGTTTTAATAGTTCACACACACACACACACACGCACGCACGCACGCACACACGCACGCACGCACGCACGCACGCACGCACGCACGCACGCACGCACACACACACACACACACACACACACACACACACACAGACAGACAGACAGACAGACAGACAGACAGACAGACAGACAGACAGACAGACAGACAGACAGACAGACAGAAAGACAGAAAGACAGACAGACAGACAGACAGACAGACAGACAGACAGACAGACAGACAGACAGACAGACTCTAATTTTTTTTCTAAAAATGGCTTTTTTATGGCACACCCTATATATTTTTATTTCATTTTATTCGGGATTAAAAAATCTATCATTTTTGTCAAATATATCCTATATCTATCTTTGATAGTTTTCGAGGAATTTCGATTTTTCTCACTAGCTACGTTACATACGATACTATAACATTATTGTGGATCGTGGTAGCCATGGAAAACAATTGCGACGAAATGTGTTTATTTTGACAAGTAGGAAACCTTTGTATCTTAGTAACGCAATTATTATTTTCCATGGCTACCAAGATCCATGCAATGCAATGTTATCGAAAATAAAGTAGCTAGTGTGAAAAATCGAAATTCCTCGAAAACTATCAAAATAGATATAGGATATATTTAACAAAAATGATAGATTTTTAATCCCGAATAAAATGAAATAAAATATATAGGTGTGCAATTAAAAAAACTGATTTTTTAATTTGAGAATTTTCAAATTTGAATGGTTATAACAAACACCCTGTTGAGAAAATTAGAAATACTACTCGGTCTAAACGTTAGTATATCACTCATTTTTCACACGAAATATCAATTTTTTTTATTGTGAAATAACGGAACAATTGCCCATTCATCAACCCCACGAAAATGACCATAATAATCTTTAAACGCGAATATCTCAAGAACTAAAAACTTTCAGCCAATCTTTTGTATGACAAAATATGTTTGTATGGACACGTAGAATTAAAAACTAAAATCAAATACGGGGTGTTCTATTTAAAAATCATACTTTTCACGTGCTGCTTTTCTGGCGCACCCTGTATAACTTCCAATATTTTAAAAAATGCACACTTCTTACCTCTACCCCATGGTCCATACAATATTTACACAAATAATTCTAGTTAAGCATAAACTTACTTTACTCTATCGTTGGGACACCCTGTACATGTATGAAAATGTAAACTTTCACCATAATGAAATACTTATCTTTTTTTGGGGTTTTTATGGTGTATTTAATTATACATCTAAACATTTCGATAACATTACAGTTATCTTCGTCAGTAATGTTTGTTAAAAATTGTTAAAGATGTTGTAAACAATTTTGTCAAATTTGAAAAAATTGTTTACAACATCTTTAACAATTTTTAACATTACTACTGACGAAGATAACTGTAAGTGTTATCGAAACGTTTAGATTGTATAATTTAAAGTACATCATTAAAAAAACCCCAAAAAAGATAAGTATTTTATTATATGTACATGTAGGTTGGAAGGTAAAAAAGGCTATTACGTAATTTTCACTTTCCCCTGGCACGATTTGCTTCATGTATGACATGTAGATAGGATAAGCATTAAATATACAAGTAGAAGGGAAAGAGTTGAGGACAAAAATGGTGAGGGGGAGAGCTGAGGACAAAATCGACCGGGGTAGGTCACGTCCACGTGACTGTGCCCATTGGCCACCCCTATGGCTTTTTTTTGGGAGCCTTTTTTAACCCCTAGATAGAATTATCAACCCTCGGTGGTATTTTTACCCGTAATTAGTGGCTTTTTGGCTGGGGGCCGGCTTCTTTTTGAGGGCGATTTACAACCTTTTGATGGAATTTTCAGTTCTTGATGGTATTTTTACCCCTAATAAAGGTTTTTTTGGCTGGCCACTCCAGTGTTTGGGTGTGTGGGGGTGGTCACGCGACATTTTCACCCCTAATTAAAACCTCAGCCCCTGGAGGGTAGGCAAATGCATGTGTTCTGATTGGTAGACTTAGGGTAGATCACACTCCTTAATTTCTAATTGGTCAATGGACTGCACCCCCTGGTTTTTGATTTGTGGAGGGGCGCGGCTTATCAGCTATTCTTGTTTTGGAGGTCATTTTGTTGGTGACGGAGGAAAATTTAAAATAATATCCTAACAAGGGTTTCACATTTCAATCATAAGACTGTTCTCTGATTGGAGGATTAGGTCTCTCCATTCTGATTGGTTACGGCGGGAAATTTGAATTTGTATTCTAATAAGGGTGCTTAATGATAACTTGTAAGAGAGGTATAGGGCTTAGTAACTTGTTTTCGGAGCTTCGCCCCCCCTCCCTTGTCGTGATCAGAACTTGTTCGGGGGCTGTCGTGTATTGTCGTGATACCCTTGGATGGAAATTTGAATTTGTATTCTAATAAGAAGGCCTAATGCTAACTTGTAAGACAGGTGTAGGTCTTCGCGCGCGAGTATTGATCTAACCTAAAAACCGTGCGTTTATTAATCAAGTCTAATATTTCACGTATATTAACCTAATCTAAACGTAAGAAACGAGGGGACGAGGGAGAGGCGAGAGTCAAGAGAGCCGTGGGAGACGAGAGATAGAGATGGAGAGTGACTGGAGAGACGGGTGAGACGGACACGATCAACTTCTGTTACAGAAAATATTCTCTAGTTTAAAAATACATCACTAGACGGTGTCGTAAACAAGCAAATCTGCTTTTAAAAAAATACACTACTAGGTAAAGCCACGCTCAACTTCCATTACAGAAAACATGTAATAGTAAAAAAATTGCCACTAGATGACGTCATAAGCAATCAGGTCTGTTTTAAGAATAAGTGTAATCTAATTGGAGGGATTTTGTCATGCGCAAAGAACGTGTACATCATATAATTCGAAGATTTCACTAGTGTAGGACTGATATTTTTGGACGAAAGAGAGAGTTAAGAAGCGTGAGAGGCGAGAGAGACGGGAGAAACGAGCGAGACGAAGAAGAGGAGAGGGAAACGATAGAGGCGAGGGAAACGAGAGAGGCACTGGTGACGAGAGAGACGCTGGATAGACGAGAGAGAGGAGGACGATCAATTTCTATTACAGAAAACATTCGCTAGTTTAAAGATCCACACACGGCGTCGCAAACCTGCTTTAAAAATACACTACTAGGTAGGGCCACGATCAACTTACATTACAGAAAACGTGCGCTAGTTTAAAAATACACCACTAGATAATGTCACAAGCAAGTCTGCCTTTAAAAGTTCAACTTTCGCGTAATTGGCTAATTAGGGTTTAGATGTACTTGAATAGTAAAAGGTTGCTATTATGGTTACATAACCGGTGAAATCAGAAAATAATTACTTTATATTAATGATGGCTGGAAGATTCTAAATACTTTATATTATTCGGTTATGAGTAAGATGCCGAAAGTTAAATATGTTGTGATTGTAAGCAGCTGTTTATCCTGTCAAGGCGTTCGTCCAATACGCTTATCGCCAACAACCCTGGTAAGTGCTCGTTTTTCATTTTAACCCTTACCCCTTATTTTATTTACTTTATTTAATTGCTAGAGGCCTGATTTCAAGTTTGGTTATATTTGCTGTTGTTTAGGTATTTTTACCGATTCAACTGTAAAACGTATTTTTATCGCTGTATGCAAAACTCGACAATAGTGTACACGTTAATTTGCGGGATATTATTATTATTATCGTTGTCTAATGATAATGGTGAGCGTGGCTAAAATAAAACAGCGCCCAATAGCTGCCTTATAAAATGAAATCGGTGCTAGTTTCAAAACGTTTGTGTATTATCAAAATTGTAAATGAAAGCCAGCTTGTTTATTTACCTCCGGGGTATTTGTCCGTTTTCAAAAACGAAATAGTGCGTTCAAGCTTGTTTATAAATCTAGGGCCTTTTACCAGAAGTATGTCCGGATTTGAGTGGTTTTATGATTATTATGGCTGTCTAATGATAATAATAAGCGTTGTGTAAAATAACACACAGACTCCTACAGCTGCCTTATGAAATGAAATCGGTGTTAGTTTCAATTCCCACACCGTATTATCAAAATTGAAAATAAAAGTCAGCTTGTTTATTTAGCCCCACGGTAATTGTCCATTTTCAAAAACGAAATCGTGCGTTCAGCCATGTTTATAAATCTAGACACCCTTTTGTCAGAGGTATTTCCGCCAAGCCATCCCTTGTATGTAAAATAATATAGTGGTCTGATTTCGGGTTTGGTTATTTATTTGTTGTTGTAGAGACAATTTAAACGAATTTAAAGGTAAAACGTATTTTTAACACTGTACGTAAAACCCTGCAATAGTGTTACAAATTAATTTGATGCTTGTATATTGACAGTAATGCCGAAGACTATCTCATGTATTTTGAAATGTGGTTGGTCTTAGCAAGCTATAAGTTAAGCCAAACCAGTATTTTTGAATTGGAAGTTGATTTTTACAAGCTGCAAGTTATGATTTGATTGATTGAGATTGAATTTATTGAGATTGATTTGCGGATGATCGCCCGCGTTTAGGGAGAGTACCAGCTCTGAATATTGGTTACCCTTATCTACAAAGTAAGCAGTCCCTTATAGGGGCTAGGTATATATAGTGGGAGAATCGTTACCTGAAGGTTATAAAGAATTGTTAGCGAGCTTCTTGCTTGATTTGATTGAGGTTGAGTTTTACACTAACAAATTCAAATTTTGAGCTCCGGGCCATCACAAGGGGGCGAAGGCCCGAGAGTAAGTTGTGAAACCCTATAACTGTCTTATAAGTTAGCGTTAGGCCCTCTTATTAGAATAATAGGTTTAAATCCTACTCAAGGCAAACTTTATTTATGTAGTGTTACAAGTTAACATTAGAACCCCTTATTAGAATACAAATTCAAATTTACTGCGAAGGGGTTAGGAGAAGGGGCGAAACCCCGTTGTTTGATTTGTTCGAGGTTGATTGCTTTGGTTTTCCCAAAGCTGGTGTAGACATCTTATGCAGACCTCACAAATTAGAACTAGGACCTTTTATTTCAAATTTTCCCCATAACCATTACAATCATATGTATATAGTTTCAACATATATCGGTAGATGGACCCACTTCTATTACAGAAAACATTCATTAGTCTATACACAATTAGATGGCGCTACAAACAAATTCAGATTTTAAGAAATGGGGGGCAAAGACCTACACCTGACTTACAAGTTAGAACTCGGGCCCCTTATTAGAATACAAATTCAAATTCCCCGCCATAACCGAGCAGAATGCAGAGACTTAAATACAAATTCAGATTTTCAAAGCCCCACACCTGTCTTACAAGTTAGCATTAGGGCCCTTATTAGAACACAAATTCAAATTTCCCATCAAAGGGCTAGGGGGCTATGCCCCGAGAGCAAGTTGCGTAACACTACAGTTGTGTTACAAGTCAGCATTAGAATACAAATTAAAATTTCCCGGAAAAACAAAACGGCCGAGGGTCTTGATTGTCATAATTAAAACCAAAATATATTGTACGGAACAGGGGGTTGAGGCCCTGTTGCATACGTCGTACCTTAAAAGAAAGCAAGTTGCGAAGCCCTATACCTGTCTTATAAGTTAGCATTAGGCTCCCTTATTAGAATACAAATTCATGCTTCCCGCCATAACCAATCAGAATGCAGAGGCTTAAATACAAATTCAAATTTTCCGCAAATGGGGCCTCGACAAGGGGGTATATCCCCGAGATCAAGTTGCGAACACCTACACCTGTCTTACAAATTACCATTAGGCCCCATTATTAAAATACAAATTCAAATTTCCCGCCAACGGTATCACGACAATACACGAAGGTCTCCCAACAAGTTCCGATCACGACAAGGTGGAGGGCGAAGCCCCGAGAACAAGTTGTTAAGCCCTGAATCTGTCTTACAAGTTAGCGTTAGGCCCCCTTATTATTATAAAAATTCAAATTTCCCGCCGCAACTAATCAGAATACATAGACTTAATCCTCACTTAATAATCAGAGCAGTCTTATAATTTAGAAGTCAGGACGTCTTGTGAAACCCTTATTAGGATACTATTTTAAATTTCCCTCCATAACCAACAAAATGGCCTCCAAAACAAGAATGGCCGACAAGCCGCGCCTCTCGAGCAATCAGAAGCCAGGGGACGGAGTCCGTGAACCATTCAGAAACTAAGCAGTGTGATCTACCCCCAAGTCCACCAATCAGAAAACACGCATTTGCCTACCCTCCAGGGGCTGAGGCTTTAATTAGGGGTGACAATGTCGTGTGACCACCCCCACACCCCGAAACACTGGAGTAGACTGGCAAAAAGACCATAATTGGGGGTGAAAATACCGTCAAAGACTGAAAATTCCATAAAGGGGTTGAAAATCGCCCCGAAAAGAAGCCAAGCCGCAGCCAAAAGGCCACTAATTAGGGGTAAAAATAACATCGAGGGATGAAAATTCCGTCTAGTGGTTGAAAAAAGCCACCAAAAGGAAGCCATAGGAGTGGAAAATTGACCCGTCCATGTGGGCGTAACCTCTCCCACTCCATTTTGTCCTCAGCTCTCCCCCCTCACCATTTTTGTCCTCAACTCTCCCCCTTCTACTTATGTAGTTATCTGTATGGTTCCTTTCTCCGCTGATTATAATTCGTTGATCACCCTATACTTATATAAAATTATCTTGATTCATTGACATGTTTGGTTGCATCATGGTATAAAAAAATATACTGAAAGCTTGATATCTGCTCAATGTTCTGTACATGTAACAATCAGTTTTTCATCTCTTATCACGTTACCCAAGTTAGTATGCATATTGAGAAAATATTTTTATTTTGTTTACTTTTAAAATAACCTTACAAATGTGAATAACCTACAATTTTTGAATGTCTAGGTGAAATAAGCATTGTGTATGTACCGGGTGTCCCAAATTCGTTGTAATTGCGGGGTATCTCGATTGTTATAAAAGATAGAAAATTGTGGTTGTCGCGAACCTTTGCTACTTTTTTATAAAACTTAAGATGGCATAATCAGATTTTTTGTAACTGTTTTAGTTTGGGAGATACAGGGCGATTTTGAAAAGCCGATATCTCGGTTATCTTTAAAGATATCAAAAAGATTTAAACGCTATCTTATACATTTTTTACAGTGGCGTGCTTAATTTTTTTTTAAGATATGGGCCAACCTTATAATTTTTTAAATGGGACACCTTGTATTTTTTAAGCTCAATAAATCCCATTTTTTTTCTCATTTCAGTAATATATATCACTTGCCACTTTTCATTTTTTTAAACATATTTTTTTAAACATTTTAAAATATAACGACATATGATTCTTAAATGGAACACCCTATATATATTTTAAGTTTAATAAATTGTATTGTAATTCTATAAAAGTCCAGCACTTGCTATATTTAGTAATTATTAATGTATTGACTTTTATTTCTGTTTAATTATTAGGTATTAGTAGTGAAAAAAACGTAACAACAATAATTATACAGGTTATTATTATATGTATTTGTATTTTGTATATTAGATTTAAATAAATAAAATCATGTGTATCTTACTTGCCCTTTACTTATATACCTAAGCTAGGTTTTGCTGGTTGTTTATAATTTGGATGTGTTGATCAATTCCTAAGAAAAAAATAGGTGGCTATGCCAATCGAAATAAAAGATAGTTAAATCTAGTATACCTATCATAGTGTATATGTCATTATTAAATAATTACATATTTATTATCTCTAACGTTTTATTAATTTATTTTGCTATGGCAGATAATCAACCCTTTGAATATTATGAAAAGTATGATATGCTTAAATGTTATATAGCATGTAATGAAAATTCAGAAGAGGCTTCCGAATTATATTTAAATCGGTAAGATTGTTATAAAGTAAATATTATAACACCAATATTAAATAATCACACTTTTAGATTTCCTGAGAGAAGGCAGCCAAACAAGGCAATTTTTTTACGAATTACATATAATTTATTAAATTTTGGTTCATTTATAAAACCCAGACAACATAAGTATAGTTTAAAAGAAAATCAAGAAAATGAGGAAATTAACGTTTTGGTACATGTATCCGTAAATCCTCGAACTTCCTGCAGGAAAATTGAAGATAGTGTTTCAAAGTGATAGGGTTTCAAAAACTAATGCACAGCGTATATTAAGAAAACATAGTTTTGTTCCTTATAAAGATCATGTAGTCCAACAACTGCTTCCAGGCGATTTTGAACGCCGCATGAATTTTTGCAACTGGTTCCTGCAAATGTGTCGCGAAAATGTTAATTTTGCAAGACAAGTAATTTGGTCTGATGAGGCGCACATAACAAGTGCAGGAATTTTTAATCGACACAACTCAAGATATTGGTCAAAAGAAAACAATTACTTAATTTTTCAACAGCAACAACAAGGTCGTTTTGGGTTTTCTGTTGCGTGCATTGTTTTTGAAACAAAAATAAGGTATCAGTTTTTTGACGGAGGTTTGACATCTATTCGCTACCAGCAAATTTTAGAAAATATGTTGCCCGAATTACTTGAAGACGTTCCACTAGCCCACAGAAATCAAGTTTATTTTCAGCAGGATGGGGCCCCCGCACATAATGCATATATTATTAGACCATTTCTAGATGAGCATTTTCCCAATCGTTGGATAGGCACACGTGGCCCTGTAAATTGGCCTCCAAGGTCACCGGACCATTATATATATATATATATATATATATATATATATATATATATATATATATATATATATATATATATATATATATATATATATAAAAAGTGCTTTAAATAGAATATTTAAGGTTTGCCAAAATGTAGAAGAAAATGGGAACCATTTTGAACAATTTAGAATATAGTGTTGTTTTTAATAGTTAAGTTTAATAATTAAGTTTAAGTTGTTTAGTTTAATTTCGTTGTAAGATAATAAAGTTCCAAGAGTTGTAAGATAAATGTGTTGTGTAAGTAAGTAGCTGTATTGATAAAATTAATTAAAAAATATATAGAATGTTTCAGTTAAGAACCATATGTCGTTATATTTTAAAATGTTTACGATCAATATGGTTAATAAAAAAAAAGTGGCAAGTGATATATATCACTGAAATGAGAAAAAAAGGGATTTATTGAGCTTAAAAAATACAGGGTGTCCCATTTAAAAAATTATATGTTTGGCCATATCTTAAAAACGATACCTCCGAAAAAAAAATTGAGCACGTCACTGAACTTGGCGTAAAAAATGTATCAAATAGCGTTTAAATCTTTTTGATATCTTTAAAGATAACCGAGATATCGAGGTGGTCCAAACCGACACACTTTTCAAAATCGCCCTGTATCTCCCAAACTAAAACAGTTACAGCAAATCTGATTACACCATCTTAGGTTTTATAAAAAAGTAGCAAAGGTTCGCGACATCCGCAAATTTCTATCGTTTATAACAACCGAGATACCCCGCAATTACAACGAATTTGGGACACCCGGTACATTACTATCACTAAGTTAATTATAAGCGCATTTTAATTAGAGTATTTATGATTATAACCCAGTACCTACAATATGTCAACGTCATACCTAGGAATCTAATTTTTACGCTAAACGCAAGGGTATAGATTGTAGCGCAGGATAATTTATTACTTATAACACATATTTTAAAAGAATAAAACTTGGAATTTCACAATTGTTTTCGACGTGCTTTTTTTGCAGCAAAGTCTGTAATAAGTTTAATAATTTAAACTTTCAGTTAAATTACTTTCTATTGTCAAAATCGTCAATGAATTTAACCGACTTTCTTCCATACTTGACCGTAAGTAAGTTTTAAGTCGCTTTAAAAGTAGAAAATTACCGTTCAGATGAACATAAGTCACTGCCATTGACACAAAAATTCGTAACACAATTTCTGTATTGGGAAACACTGTTTGTAGATTTTGGGATCGAATTAAATATAATCTTTTTTTTTGGTCTTTTCTTTTAAAAATTCACAGAAGTGCAAAAATTCCCTTGAAAAGATATTTCCAAATCATCATTGTAAATTTCTTGGTGGTAATCGCATTTCTGAATTAATGTTTGTTGTGAACATTCATTTGAAAAGAAGAGAAATGAAGATTTCTGAAATACGTTTTCATATGCTGCAGCTCCTTGCTGTAGTTCCATCACAACTCTTAATTTTTCCTTTCCAGTTACAATAATTTCACCATCACGGCTTTCATATGAAAATAGTTTTCGTTTTCGACTTCGTTGTTGTTCATCTTAATATGATTCTTCTGCCTTGTTAATAAAAGTTGTAAACATGTCTTCAGATCTTACGGACTTTACAAACGGAATTAAAGAGGAAAAGAGCTGCGTTATATCGCCGGTATCAATACCAAAGGACTGAAGATTTTTATTGGTTTTGTGAAAACGTTCTAATAACACTTCCAAAAATACATTAATTAAGACGCATTCGAAACGGTGCAGTTCTCGTTTTATTCCAGTTGCTTCTATACTTGTGGTTGTCTTTTCAAATAAATTCTCCATGATTTCTGTTAAAGTATGCAAATATTCATTCTAATTTTCACACAAACTAATTGCGGTATCATGTCGTGAAGACCAACGTGTCCCATCAACTCGTTTTGGAACTTTAGCATTATTTTTTAAGTTTGATTGTAAAGCTTCCCATCGACCACTAGAAGCTGAGAAAAAAAGTACATAAATGTTGCAAAGCATCGAAAAATGTAACAGCTTCTTTAACATATTCCGCTGCGCGCACGCCTGCTAAATTCAAAGAGTGTGCTGCGCAAAAAGTCAGTAAGCAAGTGGATTACGTTTTATAATGCGAGCTTGCAAGCCGGTGTAAACTCCTGACATGTTACTAGCATTGTCATAAGATTAATCACGACAATTTATTAATTATATGTTAAGATCCTCCAATTTTGATAATAACGCTTCATGTATTTATTCTGATTTATGACCCACGTTGAGCAAAAATCCAAAGAAGCACTCCACAGGTTTTCCGTTTATCTGAACATAACGTATAATGATGGATAATTGGCCGATGTGGGCAATGTCAGGTGTAGAGTCGACAATAATGCTGTAATATTTTGAATTATGAATTTCTTGAATTATGTAATTTAAAACTTCTCGTGACATCAATTCAATAAATTCATTATAGATTGTTGACGATAAATAAGACGTTTTGCCATTCCCAGGGTGTCCACATTCTGATATGTGCTTTGCTAAAAAGGGGTTGAACTCTGAGATAAGTTCTAAACACGTCATGTAATTTCCATTTTTCAGAGCCTCAAACTTTTATACGCTTCCCCTAAAAGCTAAACCTCTAGATGACAACTTTTTTACTACAACAACTATCCTATGCAACACATTTTTCCAATACCCAGTTTGACTTTTAATTTGTTCACAAAGTAATGAGTCTATTCTGTCCGTACCAGCACTATTTTTCTATGTAATAGTAAAATTTGACATTTGGAGTGTTCGCGAGATACTTCGTAAAGATTTAGTATTCTATTTACATTGTTCCAGTCATTGATACCTTCTGTTGCTATATTTGAACTTCCACCAAAAAGACGGCATGGGATACAAAATAAAAATGTTTCGAAGAAGAGTATGTTAAAAATTTTCGTAACTATTTTGCACAATTTTTTTAATTTTCGACGAAACACACTTTTATTCAAGGAATGCTGAACCATATCTTTAGGATTGCTCGTTAGAACAGCTTTTGTTATCGTTGCTGAAAAATCATCGAACATGTGCCGATTGCACTCATGGGATAATAAATAGTCAATGCTGTGACTATTTAACTGAACCCATTCAGCGGGATCGCCACTTACAGTCTATTCAGATTGAGGTTTTGCAGGTGCTTGTAAACTGAAATAGTGTTCTAGTCTTTTAGTTTTCATCAGTTTCACCAGCAAGTTTTTTATACTGCGCACCACTTAATTTTTTCCGATGTACACCCATTATTGAATGTAAAAATTAAAAAACTAAAGTAGTGTTACGTTTTTAATAACGATGGAAACTTTACGTAATTTATTTAACACAAACAGAAAAGTTAACACGAAAATCTTATGAACTACGAATAACGATTAAATGCAAAACTATAAATAATTAACATAAGCTTGTAATTTATCTCAGTACGATTCTAATTTATATTCAATGCTGCACGGTGACTAAATTCGCTCTGGATCGGTTACTTTGTATATAAACACGCACAGATGGAATAATCTAGAAGGAATATTCTAGATGCTGAGTGACTCAAAGCTACACGACTGAATAGAGTTTCTTATCGAGTATGCAGGTGCGTTACAACGGTGATACAAATTGTAGGTGTACAAGGCAACGAACGGTACAACGTACAACTGAAATTAGAATCCGGAATATAACATACCTACTGAATCAAAATAAAAAAGAAATCTTTGACTGCAGAAACTTAATGTGTTTGGATTAATAAAATATTAACTATCCAGAGTACCTCCTCAACACAGCGTCGACACCGTATCGTCTCAATGCAAACCTGCGCAAGTCTCCAGTCGGTTGTTTGATAGAACGCTTTTCACGTCTGAAACCAAACCCAAACAAAAAAAAAACAGCTGAAACATTTTAGTTGTTAATGAATACGTTCATCACACAATCAAGGTAAGATAAAACATTGGTACATTACTTGCCGCCGTGTTTTAAACATAAATCATCAATTCAATAAAATTATCAGATTGTTTTGTGTGTATCCTATAGTATGTTTAAAGTGTTAGGAAATGTTACTATAAAGATAAAAAATTAACAAGATTTTGATTTAAAGTTTTATTTACAACAATTAATTTTACGTGATTTAAATTTCTTTGTGTCATCTATAAATTTTGGCGGCCCCTAAAACTTGGCGCTTTACGCACATGTGTAATTTGCGTAAAGGTAAATACGGCACTGCTTTTCAGAAATTTTAATAGTATAGTAGCGCCGGGAAGAGGTGTCTTATGGCGGACTCGAGAATGGGGATATAATTATGACTGTGAAATGCATCTGTTTCCCTTTATCTTAGTGTGAAGTTCCCACTTAAAAAAAGACGGGTTATAATATCACGACTGCTATTTATTTTAAATGCAGAACTTAAAAACGTATGTCGATTCTAAAGTCAAAGCGTATGACGCTGTCAGATGTCTTCTTGGCTATTTAACCTCAAATTATTCTTCGTATTTCGTTTCGTATAATCGCATCGTGTTTTGTAGTTATAATAATTTATCACTATTACCAGGTAAGTTTATAATGCAAAATGTATTATTTCCAATTGATTGAATGCATTTATTTATTTTTCAGCAAATAATGATGTCATTAAAAGGTAAACCTTTGAAAAGCTAAACTCAAGTAATGATAATGAATCTATTGCATTATTTCGAGATGGAACGCGATAACGGGAGGCCAAGTTTACCTTTAACTTCCATTATCCAGGTACGCTAATAATTTTCACTATTTAAATTTGACAGCGCGGCTTAAATTTGAAAATAACCTAGAAACATTGACGATGTTTTGTTGGTATTCAAAATTACTAACTACATGAACCCATAACGACATAGGTTTTTAAAATCTTAAACCATGCTTTACTAAAAGATGAGTCATAAGACACCTCTCGCCGGCCCGACCATACCTATACAGATTATTTACTCTGATAGCCAATGGAGTTTGTAAAAGACGTCTGCGTAAAAGCCTTCAGTCAAAGACTGAAGGATAGCAATATCCTTCACTCAGTTTTTAAACCTTTACGCCGACGTCGTCTTGTAAATGTTTACAAATTCCATTACCCATCAGAGTAAAAAATGTGTATACTATTAAAATTTCCAAAAAGACATTACATATTCCCTTAATTTAGTGATAGTACCTTATGTACACATTGCTTATTTCATGTATTCCTAGACATTCAAATATTAGCGGTTATTCACATTTGTGAGGCTAGTTTAAAGTAAATAAAATAAACGTATTTTCATGCGCACTAACTTGGGTAACGTGGTAAGAGATAAAAAACCAATTGTTATATATACAAAGCATTGAGCAGATACCAAGCTTTCATTATATATTTTTTATAGGTATGTGGGTTGTTAGAAGTTGGATCTCTGATTTTTAAATTTTAATTGTGCACATGCGCAATATACACTTAACTAATTAACCTCAATATATTGATTTAAAAGTATTTTCCTGCAAACATACTTAAAAATTTTAGAGCGTACATTTATAAAAGTAATAGTCCTTAAATGGCAAATGATAGAGAAATTCTTAGAGAAATTTGGGAAGGAAAATTACCAGTATGTTTTCAATTAGATCCAAATGAAGTATCTGAATTACAACAACCTGATTCATTTTTTCTTATGGTTCCTAGATTAAGTTATTTTCCGTTAGTTACTGATAAAGTAGGTTCAGATATTGTTGTTTTAAATTAATTTATTCCATAAATTATTTAAGGTTAGAAAACATTTTAGTCGCTATGTTGACAGTGAAAAACAAGAACAAGAAATGTGGTTGGAATATGATGGACAACCAGTTAAGTGGCATTTTCCTATAGGAGTTGTATTTGATTTATATGTAGGATCAGATATTCAATTACCATGGAATATCACTGTTCACTTTGATAAATTTCCAGAATCGCAAATTTTTCGGTTTAGTACTAAGTAGGTATAGACTGGTTTATGAGTAAAAGTATAGTTTATTATAATAAAACTAAAATTTTAGAGAATGTGTGGAAGCTCACTTCATGGCATGTATTAAGGAAGCAGATTTTTTAAAGCATAGAGGACAAGTCGTTAGTAGCATGCAAAAGAAGGATCATAACCAACTATGGGTGGGGTTACAAAATGGTATTATATTATTATTATAAGTTTGAGTAATTAAATTAAATTCATGGTATTTGACATCAGTTTTATAGTATAAATCTTTGTGATTTTTAAGATGTAGTAAATTGATAAAAATTGTGGTCACTAAGTGCATAAATTGTACTTAGTAAATGGTTCAATAGAGAAAATTAAGTGGGGAATTCCAAGATTCTAAGGAAATCCTCAAATAATTCACTTAAAACTGTATTCTTTAGACAAAGATTGTGGGTTTACATCCATTGCTCTACCATTATAATTTAATAAATTAAAAAAAACTCTATATGTACAAAATGTTACAGATAAATTTGATCAATTTTGGGCAGTAAATCGAAAACTAATGGAAGTACCAAGTGATCAGGAACATTTCAAATACATTCCATTTCGATTGTATATGGAAGATGGATATAGACAAAAATTAGTTAAACCAATTACAGAAGATGGTAGACGTAAAACATTACAAGATGTTATTACTGAACTGTTACCCAATCATTCTAATGGTAGGTAACATCAGTATTTCTACATCTCCAGCAATAGATTTTGCATGTTTTACTATTTAACATGTTGGCTTCCGATATGAAAAATGTTAACATTACCAAAACTATTTTACAGCAGCTGAGTATCATTTACTCCGTCCTTCTGTGGGCGGTAATTTACATGCTTTACCAAAAAAGTCACTTGACAAACAGGGGGTTCAATTCATATGAGTAATATTGTGAGTACAGGTTCTTCAGTATAATAAGAATGTTTGAAGAAGGTGGTTTGGCATTTCCAGAACACTTGAATTAATAACATTTATAATGATAATATATATTAATTAGGATGAACAATTGAAAATTATAATCTAAAAATACAAATCTTTGTGCATGAGTTGTTCAGCAAGTTAAACTTACAAGTAAAGTTAAATTTTGCTGTTATATATTAGATATATAAAATGCATGCTTTATTTATGTATATTAGTTAAGATAAGTACAGATATTGCTGTCAGTGGCGTAGCTAGGTTTTTATGCACCGGTCAGCAAAGTAATTACTGTGCCTTTTTACACAAAGAAACAAAAATGACATTGTTTTCTGGTAGAGCACTTGCCAAATGGCTTACATCTACAACATTTAGAATATGGGAAAAATTAAATTTACTTGCATTTACGTTTTCCAAGAAACCAAACAAAATGTTTTTGTCACAAAAATTCAGCGTACATATTACCTACACACTAATTAGTCATTGCTTGTAGGTAAAAAAATCAACAATTCTAAATCCTAACAGTTCAAACATTAATGGAAAAGGTGCATAAATGCAGACACTGCAGGGTACTTCTGTAAATTTGTCTTTAAACAAAATATTACTCCATCATAACTGTACAGGGTGGTTCATTCATATTTTCCTGAAAGGCAGCAGCCAAATAAAAATATTTTTCAACGGTATAGTTAATAGAAATTAAAATTTTTGCTAGCTCAAAACAATATCTTAATTAATTTTAGGTTACAGAAAAATTTAATTGAATTCCGTTCTTTCGAAAATCCCAGGCCAAAAACTTACTTTAAACGAAATTCTGAAGAAAATTCAATGATCATCTTAGGACAAGTCGAAGCAGAGCCAACAACTTCATCTAGACAAATGGTTAATCTGGACGTGTCTCGAAGCAAAGCCCTTCGAATTTTAAAGAAACACAAATACCATTGCTATAGATTTCGAAAAGAACATTTTTTAACTATAGACGACAGAAGGCGGTAGCTGGTATATAAGTCAGTCCCAAATTTTATACCTGATTTTTTAAACTCTATTGCATGGTCAGATGAGGTGCATATCAGTAGTGATGGTATTTTTAATAATCACAATTACCTTACTGGGCAGATACTAATGCTTATGTCAGTGTTGTCCACAGGAGGCAAGGGAAATTTGGAATAAATGTGTGGTGCTGCATTAAAAACGGACGTTTTTATTATCACATGTATGAAGGAACATTAAACTCAATGAAATATCTCAATATTCTACGAATTCATTTGGAGGGTTTTCTAGAGTCTTGCTTTAGCACAATATTGCAATGTCATATTTCAGCAAGACGGAGCTCCCGCACATAATTCCCGTGTAGTTAATGACAACTTCAATTTACGTTTTCCTAATAGCTGGATGAGAATGACCACCAATTTTGTGGCCTGCTCGTTCACCCGATGTTTCGCCCCTAGATTTCTTTTTATGGGGTTTTTTGTACTGGAATGAGTTAAAAGAAAGTGTTCGTGTGACTTTTACACAATTAACACCATTATATAACTCTATAAATTCAATTGGAAAACGATGTGAAGTCTGCATCCAAAAAGAGGGTGCACAGTTTGAAAAATATTTGTAGTTTTAGTGTGTATTTTATATTGATATTTTGTGTTTATATTTTTGTTCGTTTATAGAATTAGATGTTTACATACATATAAAAATTGATTTGCTGTTAGCTTTTCATAATTTCTGATGATGTTATATTGTTTATTTTCATTTCATTTCAATTTGCCTTTGAGGTTTTTTGATAATTTTATATTCAATCTTTAGATTTTATAATTTGTTACCATTCTGCAAGAACATTACAATTAAACTTATTTGAATTACAAAATGTTTAAAATATTTTAGTGGAAGTGAAATTTCTTTTTTGAGTAGAATATCTTCATTCAATTTCATATCTGGTTTTCTAAGCCAACTGTTATCCTTAATAAATATACCAATTAAGAAAAACTTAAAAAAAATCAATTAATTATTAAAATAACATGGAGGTTGTATATATTTTTAAAAAACACAAAAAAATGCCATTTAAAAACGTCACAGCGGACTGGTTTCCATATAAAAAAATACAACTTTATGTCATACCTTTTTAAATTAAAGAGGTATTAAAAATGTGAATGCACTAATGGATTCTACTTAAAAAAGTGCCTTAAGGGGATTCTTTTGTTTTAAATAACATCAGATTTCAAATGCTGCATATACGAGATGTTTCCTTACGCTTTAATGTGCGGGCGTAGGTTACGTTTCACGCGAAATACAGGAAAGTGATAAAATTGATATGGACGGATGACTCTTACGAGTTGTTTAGTATTCTGTTACATTTGCGGTCTCCGAGAATTTTTACTTGTAACAACAAACGATTCCTAATTTCATATAGGTACAAAATTTACCTGTGCATAATATATAATATGTATACTTAGTTTTTAAAGCGTTTAAAAAAAAATTAAACAATGATTTGTCATAAAAAAGGATTGTACGATGGGCCACCTGTAACGTAAACGGACAAAAAAAATTGCCCTTACCTACGCTTTACCAGCAATCTTTTATTTTTTCGATGTTGGGTACGTCCCAGCTTCTTATTCTTACTTCTTCCCATTGTTAGGTGTATAAAGGCAAATATTAAACACTCACACAGGTACTCAAAAGTCCTACGAACAGTAGGACTAAAATTTTATGCAGAACTGAACAATAAACTAAATAATAAATGAAATTTGATACTTACCATACGTATACTATTCTTTCGTTTTGATAATCAGTTTTATTAGCGTGCAGGGAACCCGCTTGTAATGAAACTGCTGACTGCTAACGGAGACGGCAATTAGAGACAGAACATTTGCAAGCTGTTTTTAAAAGCAATGCACGATTGTCTTTTAACTGAATTAACGGTCCCAAAAATAAAGTTAAGTAGTTTACGATGGTACCAAATCATTATTGAAATTTTGATGAATGTTGCTGCCTTATTTGCTGTAACAAATTTATGACGATGTAATATAAGAACTGCATGAAAAATGCAGCTTTTTTTACGTTTTTCCGATTTTTGTAAAGAAAAACGAACGGATTTTTTCCGGTTTCAAGTAACCAGCATCCTTCAGTTGGATGTGTTAAACATTCATGATTTTTTATTTACAAATCAGTTGTTTACTTTACCTGTTATATTTATTTTAAAATCGATAAAGTTGTGCTTGATTTTACCATAGAAGAATCCCCTTAAGAATGTGTTTACAGTTTGTCGATACATTTAGAAATAAAAGTTATTCAAGTTTTTCAAAATCGCCATTTTTTCAATTTTGGATAATTGCGCAATAACGGTCAGAGATATCTTGATTATGACTATTGGATCTTAATTAACACCAAAACTGAGCACAAGGACCCCATATTACTTTTTGTCTATCTGTAATAGAAAGGGTATTTCCCATAAGAAAACATTGAAAATGAACCACCCTGTACTCAACAAGTGCCGACAAATCAAACAGATGTGTACCTACCTACTGTTTTGCATGGGCATATTAACTCCAATAACACAGATTAGAACTTGGAAGGATATAAGAGCCACCAATTACGACAGACATGTACGTAACTACATTATGGCATATACATTTAAATGAAGGTCATATAGTAGATAACTGATTGACTAAAATGTGTAAGTTATCTAAACCTGCACTGAACATTTCTTTCTTACAAAATAATAAATGACTATCAAGTGCATAGTTTATGTGGCATTTTTGGTAATATTCATAATTGATGACATGATACTACTGAAATAACCGCTGGCAGTACATGTGGCAGCCAACATGTTAATTAAAGTATTTCTTGATCAATTATTACTTAATTCTGAATCTTATTAATAATTAATGATTTGAAGTTTTAATTTATGAATGTATTTTTCTTTTTAGTGAACATTCGTACGCATGGCATGATACCTCCAATGGATACTCCTATACAATGGATGTCAGAACATTTAAGTTATCCAGATAATTTTCTCCATTTATGTTTACAAGTTTGAAGTGCTATATTTATGTGAGATCTGAAGTTTTAGGTTATTATATATGTAATTTACGTATAAAGACGAGACAAACATGAATATACTAAATTAATCATTAGTACGCTAATTTTGATATGATTGTAATCATTTATTAATTTTTAAAATAAAAGATATTTATAAAATGTAAAATTTTATTGTTATAATACAGTATATTAACTGTAGTCATTTTCTTTCAAAAAAATGAGTAATAAGTGTTAGTTACTACTGTTTATACATTATTAAGGTTACTGTACCTTCTTGCAAACATAATAATTTATTTATGCAGATTATAATATGTATCATGCAAATTTGCAGAAACATGGCACGTGGTCACCAATGAAAATTACAAATTATCAACACTCCACTTTCTATCCTGCAAAAGTGGAAATTAAAAGAAATAAAATAATGCATTTGTTTACAGGCAACATCCTTTGTAATACGTTCAAATAGAGGTTCATAGACATTCAGATGCCAACATGAAAAAAACATTCCAAAACCACCCGCTTCTATAAGATTATCGATAAAACAGTTTAAGTATTTTCAATCTTACATAATTGATTTTCATGGCTTAGTTAGATTCCTACTAAAAAACTTTATACAGAAAAGTTAAGTAATAGTTATTTTCATAACTAGTGCGCTGTTTACACATTTCTTGGTGCAAGGCCGTTCTTTTTTACCCGAGGCGTAGTCAAGGGATAAAATATAAGGTCGAGCACCAAAAATGTAACAGTGCATGTGTTGCGAACAAAATTTTTTATAATCGTTTACTTAAAATTAGAATATTCAAGTATGTACGTTTTATCCTTCTGGAAAAACGTTCATGATGAAAATAGGCAACGTCGTAAAAATAATGATTTACGTCGTATAGACCTTTAAACCCAAAAATGATAGACTTGTATACATGTATCTTTGGTTTCAACCTGCATTCAGATTGATATTAATAGACATTTAGATTTAAATGCTAACTTAAAAAAAATTTCAAAGCCTATCACATGTCAAAAATGTCAGTTTACGCATTGCACATCTCATTAAATCAATTTTTAAGGCTTATTTGGCTTCATATCAAGAAATTTATAAAGAAAAGTTATTTGTCCTGAAAAAATGTATATACACATTTTTCTATCAAGTTGGCCGTAATTGAGGTATTAAAAAAATTTTAGCAAATACCACCTTAGAATTGCTTCCGGAGAATGACGCGTCGCATCTCAAATTGTATAGAACCTAATTAATTTACAATTTTAAAATATAACTGCTGGTATTAATGTATACTTGAAACATGCAGCTGTTTCAGAAATATTTGTTTTGCTTGGCACGGTTAAACAACATTAATTTACAAGCTGTCGCTTTTAGTACTAATGCGAGGTTTTTTATAGCGTAATAAAGAGGGAACAGTGACAACAAAAAGTCTATAGTTGAAGGAAGTGGTCATTAGCGGTAATCTGCGCAGGGCGAATATTACAGACAAAAAAGACGATTTTTAAGTTAAAAGAATTGTAATAGTGGAATTGTATGCAATAATTTTCTATTTACCTGTATTTGTATACAATAAGTAGATATCGTGGTGACCTTTGACCGCTATATTTATATTTGCATTTATATAAAATTACCATTGAAATAGGTAAATTTATTCGTATAATTGGAAGAATATTAAATTCTGAATTGAGGAAGTAAAAAACGGAAAACAAGGCAGATAAAGCAAACAGAAGAAGGGGATGAATAAAAAGGAAGAAGCGGAAGAACAGCAAAGAGTATTTGGAAAAGGGAAGAAAATAATAAGATCGCCGGACTTGAACAAGGTAGAGGAGGAAAAAAGTGGTAACAGTGGAAAGGGAAAAGAGGAAGCAAGAGAAAGAGATGGAGGAAATAAAGGAGTTAATCCGTGAGATGCTGATGGAAGAAAATATGAAGGGACTAAGGAACATCAAAGAAATGAAAGAACAAATGGAAGAAAAGGAAAATGAATGGAAGGTGGAAAAACACGAATTGATAGAGAGAATAGAAAAATTAGAAAGAAAAGTGGACGATGATGAGAGAAGGAAAAGGAAGAATAACATCGTGATAAAGGAGTGGAGATGCAAGGAGCCAAGGAAAGAGCTGCAAGGGATGATGGAAGAGAAACTAAATGTGAGAGCAGAAGTTAGAAAAGTGTTGGTGATAAACAAGGAGAAGGAAAATGAGCTGGTGGTGGTGGAAATGGAGAGATGGGAGGAGAAACAGAAGATTATGGCAGAGAAGAGAAAACTAAGGGGTACAGGAATTTACATAGACCACGATCTAACAAGGGAAGAAAGGAGTGTACAAAAACAAATACGGAACAGAGTGGCGGAAAGAAGAGCGGAGGGAAGAAAAGTATGGGTAGGATATAGAAAAATGGAGATAGATGGGGAAAGATACGTTTGGAATGAGAGAGCGAAGGAGCTAAGCAGAGAAAGGAGAGATAGAAGGGATATACAAAGACCAAAAAACTAAAAGAAGCGGGAGGGAGAGGAGAAAGAAGGATGACGAAGCGGCATCGAAATGAACGGGCGTGGTGGGAAAGTGAAATGCCAAGTGAATTCTCATGGGTGGTTCAGTGCGCGGAAAGGAACAATACAAAAGGAAGAACAAAGGGGGGAACAGTAGTGGGAATAAAAAGAAAATGGTTGGAAGAAGAGAAAGTGCAAAAAAGAAGAGGTATCATAGAAAGAAACATACAGTGGGGTAAAGAAAAAATAAAAATAGTGACGGTCTACAGTAGGAAGAGACTAGAGAAAATTTAGAGGAGATGATAGAAGAGAGGGAGGAAGGTATGATAATAATAGGAGATTTTAACACGAGAATGGGGGAAGAGGGGGGGATTACAAGAAAAGAGAGGGACGGGAAAAAGACAAAGGATAAAGTGTTGAATACGGAAGGAAAAGAGCTGTTAGACATGTGCAACGAGAGAGGATGGGAAATAATTAATGGAAATAGAGAAGAGAGAGGTGAGAGTACACGCATGTAGGAGGAAGGGGAGAATCAATAATAGATTATGTAATTACGAATGCTGAGGCTGAGGAAAAGATGAAGATATTTAGGGTAGGGGGAGGGTTGAATCGAACTACCAACCCCTGGAAATGATAATGGAAGGAGGAGAAAGAAAAGAGTGCAGAGAAGAAGAGGAATATATAATTAAGAAGATCTGGACAGAAGAGAGTATAAAGAGGTACAAGGAAAAAATGGGAAGGTAATGGAGTGCAAGAAAGTATGGAAGAAATGAGAGAGAGAATGGAGGAAGCAATCGAAAAAGTCAAGTTTAGAAGATGGAAGGGGGAGAAAATGGGTTGGAAAGTATGGTGGGATTGAGAACGGTAAGGAGGCCAAGAGGAAGGCAAGACGAACACTAAGACGGTGGAGAACGGGGAAAGCGGAAGAACAAGAATATAAAAAAGCAGTAAAGATATACAGGAAAACATGCGAAAGTAAAAAGGAAGAAAGCAAAAAGAAACAGGAAGAGCAGATTATGGAGATAAAAACAAAAAGAATAGCGGAGAAGGACACAAACGGGAATACAAATAAAAATGGGAGAGGTATTTCAGAGACGTGCTGGAGGGAGAACAAATACAGGACGGAGCAAGACACGAGAGAGGGGAAAAAGAAGAAGGAATAAAAGAAGAGGAAGTAAGAGTGGCAATAAAGAAGGTAAAAAGAGGGAAAACGGCAGGAGAAGATGAGACACAAGGCGAGGAGTGGATATACGGAGGAGAAAAGGTGACAAAAAGGATGACGGAAATAATAAACAAAATATGGAGAGGAGGATTCCCGGAGAGGTGGAAGGAAGGACATATTTGCCCAGTGTACAAAAAAGGAGACAAGAATCGGATGACAAATTACAGGGGAATTACATTACTAAACACTGCCTAGAAAATCTACGCGAACGTTCTGGAAGAAAGGTTAAAGAAGGAGGTGGAGGAAAAGAAGCTGTTACCAGATGGACAGGCAGGATTCGGAAAAGGAAGAAGAACGACAGATAACGTATACACATTGAAGGACATGGCTTACAAGGAATTAGGAAAGAAAAGAAGTAAAATGGTAGCGGTATTCGTAGACATAACAGCAGCATTTGATACGGTGAACAGGCAAAAGTTGTGGGAGATCATGAGAAAAAAAAAAGATAAGCGAAAACATAAGGGAAAGGATAGAAGAAATATACGAAGAAACGAGGAACAGGGTGAGAATAAATCGTGTCAAGGATGCCCACTGAGCCCAAGCCTCTTCGCAGTATATACTGGAGACCTAGAGGAGACATTAAGGGGACAAGAGGGAGGCCTGGTGGTGGGGAACGTGAAAGTATGGACGCTGGCATACGTGGATGATATAGTGTTATTAGCAAGGGAGGAAAAAGAAATGAAGGGAATGTTCAAACGTTGGACATTTGAAAAGGAAAGATCTGGAAGTCAATGGGAGTAAAACTAAGGTAATGGTATGGAGAAAAGGGGGCGGAAAAAGGAGGAATGGAAATGGAAGGATGAGGAGATACAGCAAGTAAAGGAATTCAGTTACCTGGGATACACTATGAGACAAGACAATAAAGAGGGGGAACATATAAAAGAGCGACTGAGAAATGGGAATAAGCAAGTATGGAGTGTAGGGGAAAGACTATTTGGAATGGACATAACGAAAAGAAAATTATTGTTTGAAAAACTAATAAAAAGTGTGGTACTGTACGGGGGGGGGGAAGTGTGGGGGTGGAAAGAATACAAAGAGGGGCTGCAAGAAAAATACTGGAGGTAGATACTGGGAGTGGAAAGACACACCAGGATACATCATTAGAGAGGAGGTGCAAGTAGAGAAAATAAGGGTGGAGGAAATAGAGCAGTAAAATACGAGGAGAAGATGAGTAGAAGAACAGAGTGTAAAATTCTACAAAAATGCTGGAAAGAAATAAGAGAAGGAAGAATAGAATATGGACAAGAAGCCAGGAAAGAATATTACGAAAGAAACGGATATGCAAAAGAAGAAGTAGAAAGACTAAGAAGGGAAGGAGTGAACATGAGAGAGGACATAATTAGAAGGGATAGAGATGTGCAAAAGCAGGAAAGATGGTCGAAGGTAAAAGAAAGAAAATACAATGTAAAGTATAGGAACATTAAGGGAGAAGTGATACCGAGATATTTGATTGGGGAAGGGAGGAGGGAAAGAAAGTAAATGATAGCAAGATTTAGATGTGGAAACGAAGAGAGGGGAAACAGGTACTGGAGAAGGGACGAAGAGAGAAAATGTAGGCTGTGCGGAGAAGAGATATAGTCGATTAAGCACATGTTGCAAGAATGCAGGGAATTAAAGGAGGAGGAGAGGGCGGTGGAAGAGATACTAGAACAAGGAGGAATGGGAGCGGAGTGGATGCTAGAAACATGGAAGAGAAGAAGACAGTTAATGGGAGAAGAGAAAAGAGAGAAGAAGTTAGTGTAAGTGAAGTAAAGAAAGGAGAGACTGTAAATAGAGAAGGCAAATGTAAATAGTAAAACGCAAGCACTTTGCAAAATGTCTGTAAATTAAGCAAATAAAGTATATTAGCAGTACTTGAAACATGCAGCTGTTTCAGAAATATTTGATGAAAACTAGAAACTGCGCGTAATAAACCGTCCTCTTGGTTAAATACAAAATACATACGCATTATCGTCCTGTGGATACCATCGCGCCTACATACGCACACACATACACGCGCGCACATGATATAGGTAAATTTTGACAGTAAAATGAGGTAATAAGTCGATGTTTACCAACATATACATAAGTTGAAAGGTAAAAATATCAAATGCATAACTTTCTATCGCTACCTAGATACTTGTAGCCTAGAAAGTGAAAAGGAACAGTCTAACTACGTGAATGAAACAGCAACCTTTTATTGTTCATTAAATTAAAGATACCTTATAATAAAAGGAGTAATAATAGTAAACAACATTGTATTCGATAACTCCTAATTCATTGCAAATAAACTTTACATTAATCATACCAAAGATGAAAATAGCGGATGTTTTTCAAGACATTGTTTTTCATAAATTGCATTGTGATGCAACTTTATTTGCATTACTATCTTTCACTTCTTATCGTTACTATTGCAATATTTCATTATTCTGAGGTTAAAAGTTATTGGTACGCATGCCGCTGATTTTCCTCAGCACCACTTTTTATTTTACTAAAGAAATGTTTACTCAAGCATTACCTACTTTGAAATGAAGATATTGTAAATAAATATGTAGTTATCCTTGCTTTTACAATTATTTATATTTAGTTATATCTATATTAAAAAGATTTCCCCAAATGTAATTAATTATTCAAGAAAATTGTTTTAACTACCGCCATCTATAGCTTACCAAAAAAGAATATATTAATACTGGACACTCAATGTTCTCTCCAGTTCAAAAGGTTATCTGCAATAAAGACATTCTCACAAACTTTCTGTATTTTATTGTTTCTTAAACTATACAGGGACATTCTATGGTATTATGAAAATAAGTTTTGGCTACCTTTTTATGTTTTTGCTAACTTTTTCTAAAAGTTTGTTCAGATTCAGCTTTTGCATAAGATTTTATTTGATGTGGAACTTCCTAATGTTCAAAATCTACCATTCCAAGACTAACTAGCTGTTGGTTAACTATATCAGTCCTCATTCTTCTGCGTTTCTTTATATTAAAGAAACTAAAATTATAGAGAAATAAACAACTAATTCACTTCGATGGCGATTTTACGTTAAGAATCGCATAAATATTTCAAGCTGTGCGGCTATTAAAAAAGGGGTTCCAGTACCTAATGCAAAGAAGTACTAACTTCAGTAAGAAGAGAGAAAGATTTAAAAATATATAAAATAAACTTAATTTTAGATTTAGGTAAGTTTACGTAAAAGTGTCAACTTTTGTTTGCACATAAATTCATAAATTACTAATTCGAGAATTATTTATAAAGAAGAAAATGACATACCTTTTAAGAAAAATATGCTGTTCATAGGAGATACATAAAAAAGATATTAATTTATTTAAAGTATCACTAAACCAAAACAAAATTTTAAACTGCAGAAAATAGTTATCGCAGTTGGCAAATCTATTAAACGTCATACACAAATTGAGAACTCAAACTATTTGTACGTAATTAAGCCAGCGTGTTTACACCTTTCTTAACATTACAGTAACCGATTAAGGGCGCTAGTCTCTGTGAAAAATTGATTTAAACAAAAAGGATACTAACCGTGACAGAAGTGTGTACTTTTGAAACAAAAGAAAATTTAAAATATGTTAAAAGAATATAAGCAAATAGCATTACATAACATAAACACATAGTATATTCATGTATGCTTGGAAAGAATATTATATCTACTAGCTAAATCATGGTGTCATTTATCTTTCTCTTGAATCAAGGTCATAATATTGATAACATGGGCATTTAAACAAACAACAATTATTATTATTTATTGATAAATGCTGTGCATTATATAAGACGATCATACATTATTTCCATTAGATACAGTGGTATATATTTAGTACATGCATATCATATTCTTGTGAAATCAATGATGGTTGACAAACTGCTACACATTACAATATTAATTTTACATACTAAAACTACATACATTATGCATTTTTATTACAGCTCATACTTTGCTTATATAAACTTGATACACATTTGTTGTAGCATTATCATTAAAAACAAACTGTTATATTTGTTCTGTCCCCAGCTGCACCTAAACTATTAATGAACACATCCTTAGTGCTTAGTATAGTCTTAAACTCTTCAACGCGGTTTTCTTCTTGTTTGAAATACTCATCAAAGCATTGTGGTAATATTTAAAGTCAGCTGTTTCTATCATTATACGTTCAATTGAACTTAGACTCATGTTTGCTAATGAACTAACTTATCAGGAACATGCAGTACTTTATATTAGACAACTTGATTTTTAGAAGTTAATAAGAATGACTTGTCTATTTTGCATATTCTATTTTCCTGGAATTTATTCACATGTTTGCAATATTTTGTTCCATTCAGGAGTTTTTCACGGTCAATAAACTCTCATATTGGTGAATTATTAATTTTTAAAAGCTATTAAGATCGATTTCGTCCGAAAATATTATCGATCCATGTTAATGAACCCTTATTTTCGGTCCCAGATCAAAAAAGTTTGGTTTTAGGAATCAATTTCCCGTTTGCTTGTTCAATGGCCCTGAAGAGGATAATGAACGTTGGCCTAAGCCGCCGGGAACTGTTTCTATTTTTATATTTCTAAGAATAGACCAACATCAGGTCCTGGTCAATGCACATTTGCCTAAGTCAATTGGTCAATGAACTTTGAACTGGTTCTTCTTTTAGATTTCTAAGAATCAACATGTCTCCCTCTCTCTTATGCTCCACCCACTTTTAAATGTCAATGAAATTTGAGGTTTCCGGGAACTGGTACTGCTTTTAAATGTCTAAGAATGATAATAGGACACCCATAGAGGTCCATGAATTTTGACCTTTAAGCAGTCACACCGCATGGTCCTAAATTTCCCGCCAAAATGGGCATGGCTTGATCTTCACACATTCGTTCTGTCTCTCTCTTACTTTATGTAACTCCCTGCCTACCTGCCCCTCTCTTACACAGGTAAATTCCTAATGTGGTCCAGAAGTGAGGTAGCCTACATATTTTTTAAAATTATTTATTACAAAATATAAAATGATTAAACCAAAAATGACATTTCTATTATGTTACAAACAAGTTGATATACATAATCAAACAAATAAAAATATTATGCACCTTAATGATAACTTACATATAAAAATGTACAAAACAACAAACACATTTCCAATCATTGTTCTTATTTAATAGGTTTTGATACTAACTATTAAACCATAAGTCACTATAGGGACTAATTTTTTCAAACAGATCTTCAAAACCATGAAAGTGTTGAAACTTCTTATTCAGAAGAGGTAATATTTTAGAAATTGATGAGGCTGCTATTAAGTGTAGTATCTTGTTCTTCTCAATTGTGATGTATCTAGAATTATAAATGAAAATAATATTTTGACAAAATATAATAGACATTGACAATTTCACAAGGACATATGTTACTTAATAAGGATATCAAACAATTACATTACCGTGATAACTCATTATGAAATTTTATATTATTGTTCAACGGCAGATCAATAATAGTCAGTGATGCATCCTTCATCAATATTTCTCGTCTAATTTCTTCTATAGGTGCTTTGTTACCAATAAAATTTAATAATTCTTCAACATTTACATGTGCTTCTTGGTTATACCATATCACATGAAATTTGTGACATTTAATTTCTAAAAAATAAAACATTTTTAACTGGCGACTAATCTTTTTCCAAAGAAAATATTTATGACAAAAATTAAAAAGTTGGTTGCTTAGCTTATGATGACCTCACAAGGGCTATTGAAAACGGTCAAAGAAGAAAAGCGTGCTCTTTTTAGGTTACTTTAGATTGCTTATAAGCAAAATAAATACCCATTTTAATGAATCTGCTTAAGTTACTGAACCTCAAACAGCCCTCGGCTGCACTTAACATAATTGTTCGAGCAAAGGCGTTTAAAGAGGATGTATTCTTTTTAACACACTATAAATCAGCTACCCCCGACCTTTTTCTTAGGACATAATCTGTCTTATGTTCTAAACCACTGATGTTCACAGTTTATGTAGGTATAATACATACAAGGTTTACGGTGATAAAGAGAATTATTGAACCGAATAAAAAGGGCTAATTGTCCTTTAACTCAGTTAATTCTTTGATTTAAAATTAATATTCGAAAACGATTTATCAACAGTATGCAAGTTTTTTATTATAACAACGACTATCCACTGAATTAAAATTTTAATTTTAATGCACATTTGTGACGTAACAGGTAAATATAGTTGTTAGCTCTGAAAAGTATGTAAAAATACTAGAAAATGTGATGTTACCATCGGTTCGGGTAATCTATATAGATGGGGAACTTGTTATTGTCCAAGACAATTCGTTCAATGAAGCTGGAAAATGGTTCCGATTGCGTCCGGATACACATGTCACAGCATGGCAAGCAGTGTCTTGGAACCCTAATCCTGCTGAAAATGTGTGGACTGATACAATGCATCAATGGAATGGTGATATAAGCATCCAATCTAAAAACCTTCACGAAAATATACGCACATGAAATTAAAACCTACGTTTTAATTTTTCAACATTCGCAAAATTGTTTCAACATCTTTCACAATTTTAATAGATATTACTACTGACGAAGATAACTGTAAGTGTTATCGAAACTCAAAAAAGAAAAGTATTTTATTATGTGTAATAATGGTGAAAGTTTACATCAGGGGTGGACAACCCGCGGCCCGCCTTGGACATTTTTTCGGCCCGCGAAATTCATCACATTTTTACAAAATATATTTTATAATAGCCAGTAATAAAAACCAATGTATTAAAAAAATACATTATTTGTGCATCCATATATTCAAAAATTAACTGTCGAAATTAGGAGAAAAATTAACTTTGATTTTACAATAATATTTGTAGTAATATATGACAGATATTGATGGATCATGTTATGCAAGTAGTTGTAAAAATAGTGAATTACATTCGATTACATGCACTTCTGAATTGGCAATTTAAGGGGTTTCTGAAAGAATTAGATTCTGAATACCTATGGTGACGTTGTATACTTCAGTCAAGTCAGATAGTTAAGTAGTGGAAGATATTTACAGCGGTTTTATGAGTTATGAGAAGAAATTGACTTTTTAAGCAAAGACCTGTACCAGAATTAAGAAATGATGAGTGGTTATTGCATTTATGCTTTTTAGTGGATATTGTCGAAAAACTCAATCAATTAAATATACCATTGCAAGGAAAAGATTACTTTATAATTGATACATTTAATCACACCAAAGCATTTTGGAAGAAATTGTTGTTATTTGAATCGCAATTGAAAAGTAATAACGCTCACCAATTTCCATTGTTGAAAGAATTTAAGAAATCAAAATGTAACACTTACATCAAATATGCAAAAGAAATAAGAAAACTTACAGCTGCTTTTGAAAGCGGATTCAGTAATTTGCACAAGTAGATACAACAAAATTTTTGTAATATATCCTTTTTATGTTGAAATCGAGTCGGCCTCAAATCTCCAAATGGGACTGGTTGACTTACAGTGCTATATTGAATTAAAACACAGTCAAAAATAAATTTTTATGACACTTACATCACAAAAGAGAAAATGTACAATTTGAGAAATCTGGCATAAAAAGTTGTTACCGCTTATGATTCAACTTACTACCTGCGAATCATTCTTTCGAAAATGAAATTGACCAAACATAAAACACGCTCAAACACTAACCTGCAACACCAATTATGATGTGCAAATACCCAAATTGAGATCGATTTGCAAAAGCTAAGTGAAAGAGTGGAGAAACAAATCTCGCACTAGTAAAATAAATATTTTTTTGCACTTCGTGGATTAAAAGTACTATTTGGTTCCCCCATTTCGGGGACTGAAGTGTTACTTTTAATTTCTAGGAATTAAAAAATAATTTAATCTTGTTATGGCATTGAAACATCTGGGATTTTAAAAATAATTCATAAATTTCATTAGCCTTGAATAGCATAGCTTCTTTATCAAAGAGACTTTTCTAATAATGTCAAATTTATCATAGATGTAATATTTTCATATTCAGAAAATAATATAATTATTTCGATTATTACTCCACGAAGTGCAAAAAATAGTGTAGATACCATGGGATTGAAGTTCCTTAATCCCTTGAATAGTTGTTGGTCTCGGGCTAAAGCCCTCGACCAACAAACTCTATTCGCGGGATTAAATCAGTCGCTTCAATCCCTTGTTATCTAATATACTATTTAATGATATCACTTTTTTTATTTCATTTACATTTATATTTTTTTTATTGGTGCCCCATTTTACCTATTTAAAGCACGCCTTAGCGCGTTTAAATCGAATTTTCAAAAACGCGCTATCACGCGTTATCATGGTAACATCAACAACTCAAGAAACGTGAAGTCTAAATGACAATTTTTTGATTATTGATCTGACAGGAGTATCTTGTAACGTCAAATAAAATATTACTAACAAATTCAAAAACTTTATTTAAACATTATTTAACACTTTTAGTTTTATACATGGAAATAGAAAATACAGTTTGTATTGCTAGATATATTAATTTTTATTTACATATTTTACATTATTAGTTCTTATTTCCATTTTTTGTAGTAATAATACTAGTATTTATGATTTCAAAGTGCACCAATAAAAAAAAATAGCGTAAAGTATTCGTGGATAACTGGTCTTTAAAACACTTACTCTATTTGCTTTAAAGACCTTTTTATCCACTTATACTTTAATATACTATTTTATATTTCATTTTTAGTGTTATACAGTGGCCGTCTAAAGTCCCCTCCCAATCTATTATGTGAACCATAAAACAGAAATTAATAAAATTTTGGGAAACCGAACTAAAGCACATATACAACGTTTTTGATGGTATTCAGTGACGTAATCATTAAAAATGGCGGACAGCCGCCATTTTAAATGGGATCACATGGCAAGAAATACCTCATTTGAAAGCTCGTTCCAAGTCCATTTCAACGACGTCAACATTAAAATATTACTACTGATTCATGAGTTTCAACCCAAAAACGCTAATTAATGTTATGAGGTTTTCAGGTCGAAAAACTCATAAATGAGTAGCAATATTTTAATGCTGTTGATGTCGTTGAAAAGGACTTGATACGAGCTTTCAAACGAGGTATTACTTGCCATATCATCTCATTTAAAATCACATTACAAAATGGCGGCTGTCCTCCATTTTTAACGATTACGTCACCGAATACCATCAAAAACGTTGTATATGTGTCTTAATTCGGTTTCCCAAAATTTTATTAATGACTGTTTTACGGTTCACATAATAAGTTGGGGGGGCCTTTAGATGGGCACAGTATATTTCTTTATGCGTTTAGTATCATTATTATTATATTATCTATGTTAAGATGTATGAATAATAGTAAACGCAATAATAATAACTCATTATGTTTCAATTTTTCACTCCAAAAAACTGTCTATAGTAGGTCTAAATCTAATATGGGGATATATAAATTTACAAGCGGCCCGCGGAGTTAAGATGCATTTCCAAAGTGGCCCGCAAGATTTGGGTTTGCCACCCCTGGTTTACATTTTCATAATTTTAAGGCATTTTTCTAATTTTACTTAAATGGATTGTTATTTAAATTTAAAATTTAAAGTACAACGAGTTTTATGGGAAGTGATAGTCAAGTTGCGTTGGAACTATCACTTCGATAATTTTGACCAGAAAACAAGTTGAAACAATTTTTGAATTTTGGTTAAATATATAAATAACGACTGACGTTACTTTTAAAAAATATGTATGTATACAACACTTAATTTAACTTAGATAATGTGTTCAAAATGAGCTCGATTTTGCTTTACGCATAGTTGAGCGCGGCGAATCTATTCATCGGCCACCGCCCAAAGTAGAGAAAATGGGTTTCCTCTAATAGTCGTTACAGTCTCTTCTATCCGCCGAATTAACTCCTCCATGGTTTCTACTGGAGTTCTAAAAACTTGTGACAAGAAGAAGCCACATGGAGTTTGATCCGGTAACCTCGGGTGCCACTTCACTGGACCATTACGGCCAATCATTGCATGTGAGTTTTCTATAGACCCAACGTGTGTGTTTCGGAAGTTATTTTTGTAATCGCGAGTAAATTTTGCTTCGTCCACAGCGAAAAGGCTTTTAGTAAAGTTTTCATCATTTGTGTGTTTTTGTAACAGCTATTCACAGAATTCCACTCTGCGCGGATTATCTACAGGTAGCAGCGCCTGTACACGTTGGACGTAAACAGAATGCGGCTGATTTTCGTGTAATATTGTCCATATTTTTTTTGACTTACAATTTCCCGGGCACTTCTTATTGGGTTTTCTGCGATAAGACGTAAAACTACTTTTTAATTTTGAACATTCTCATGTTGCCGGGGCCCTCCTGCATGAACACCGCCTTGTCCTCGTAAGTTTCCCGTTTCCCTGGCTCTACGAACTAATTCAATAAAACGTTGGTATGAAGGATGACCTCGCAACGGAAATCATTCCTCGTATAAGCGAGAAGCGGCTGCGACATTTGCTCGACACTCTCTGTAAATCAGCATATCCACTATTGTTGTATCGATAGGGTTAATAGAATTACGAAGAAAAACTAATTGACAGGTTATTTCTTGACAACAGAGATAAAGAAAAACAACATTTTCCAACCGCCTTTGATCAAAGGTTCAATAAATTGAAATTTTAAATTAAAACAGCATTTAAAATATTAAAACATTTTTATTTTTTTTACTAGAAAACGGTGCGTCGTCCCAAACAATAATAAAAGAGCTTTTCTTTTTAGAATTGAAAAAGGAATTCAAGAAAAATGTTTGTTTCTAGAAAAATCAGTGGCGTACCATTTTTTTTTCAAAAATAGTAAACAACTTTTTTGTACGCGCGCCACCTAACCACATCCATCCCTAATCTCACCATGCATATATACGTAATGTATGTATGTATGCTGGGAATCCATGATTGTGACTGAAGGAACTCGGAAAGCTCGAGCTGCCCGTCCTCCCCCATGGGGAGGAAATGAAATACGTGGTCTTTTCCTTTTTTCCGTTGATGTTGATATTTCGAGAAAGCAACAAAGGAAAAAAATTATTATTTTTTGATGCCCTGTTCGCTGGTGAAAGGATACTTTGGAATCACCCTGTAAAATTATTAAGAAAAAGTATATTAACTAAATTAACAAACAAGTGGTTATGGTAACAAATCATTAAGGTAAAACAGTAAACCTGATGTAAATTATAATTCTACATTTTAAGCAGGTATCTGTTCAACGTGAGTCTACAAGATCAACTTGTTTGTTGAGTAAAGGTATTTTCTGTTTATGTTTATAATTTTTGGATGCTCCAAAACATCTAATGTGCCATTTTTATTACAAAAATGTAAATGTTTAATGTTGTTTTGTGACGTCATAAGGTGATTATTTACTATTACATGTTTGGTATAATTTGATTTGCCCGTGTGTTTATATTTGAAACATCTAATGTATCTAATATCAAAGTCCTAAGTGTTTGTACCATAAGAATAGAATTACAGAATGTGTAGTTACATTTTCAAATACCTGACTACTACATGTCGTTAGATGAATATTTGGTATTAAATAAACATTTAAGAACATCGGTATTAGTTTTGAAAGCTACTTCGCGCTTCTTGTTCTTTTGTAATATGTGAGCTACTTGTTTTTGATATTTTTTCAAAAATATGAAATTGATATGTATTTATTGTCTGTTGATTCTGTGTTAACTGGGTAAATGTTTTTGATAGAAAATTTGTACTCTTCATTTTTAGTGTAACCATATGCGTGTGCAATTTGCATTATAATTTACATTTCTTTATTGAAATTTATATAATGGTAATCACATTTCTCTCTGTACCTACTAATGATCTATATACAGCTAACTTATGGTTTTATGGTGACATGAACTGTTTGGAATTGCAGTGTTTATATGTGTAGGTTTTCTGAATATGGAAAACTCAAGCTTGTTCTGTGTATTCATTTTTTTGTTTACATCTTAAAAATTTATTACTGTTTTGTTCTTTCCCTATTGTAAATGTTGTTAGGGCGTAAATCGTTAATATTAATTAAAAACACATCAATGAAATCTGATGAACTGTCAAAACATGCTAAAATATATCGTCAATATAAAGAAATCAAAATACAATCTTATCAAAAACATTTAATTCAAAAATTTGATCTAAATTATCCATAAAGTGTTTATAGCTTTGACGAAAACAGCATTCAATTGGTCACCTCTTATATATCACATAGATACCAACATGTCTCATTCAATGCGCTTGTATCGAATAAATTGCCAGCCAGTAGAGGAGTCCCTCAAGGATCCATTTTAGGTCCACTGTTGTTTACAATATACATAAACGACTTTCCTAATTATATTAATATGTATGCAGATTGTATATTATATGCGGACGATAACTTTTATAGTTAAACAACATAGTGAAAAGGAAGTGTTTTCTCTCCAGAAAAACGTTGAAAAGTTGGCAATGAACAGAACTGGTTCGTACTAAATGAACTTAGTGTTAATCAAAATAAATCAGATACTACTTTTTTCACACAGACCATACTGCTACCCAAATACTGAAGAAGTTAAATTTTTAGGTATAAATATAGATCCACCCCTAAGCTTCGTGAATCACACAGAAGCAATAAGCAAAAAAATCTGTAAAAACACATACATCTTACGAATTCTATGCGATAATGCCTCTAAAAATATTCGGCTTATTTTGCTTTAAATCATTCGGTCTTATTTGGCAAGCAATTAAAATTTTGTACTTACTAAAGTATAGAGACGACTGCATATATATATATATATATATATATATATATATATATATATATATATATATATATATATATATATATATATATATATATGTATCTTATATGTGAAAGATAACAATTAAATAATTTAAACTGCAATCAGAGGTACACCACCTCTTCACCAGGCACAGAAATGGCATAAGAATCGATTATTGTAGGTTAGGTAAATCACAGAATAGTCCTAGAAACATATCGAACAAAGTATTTAATCGATTGCCTCTTCAAATAAGAAATAAAACATGTTCCTAGTAAATAATTCTTATTATTCAGTACATGACTTTCTTTATGATGATCTGTCTAGTCTGAATTAATAAACCACTCACGTACAAAATTTACTATATTTATAGTTACTTGTTTTATATTTATATCAGCTATTATATATTATATATTTATAAATATTGTTTGTTGGTAGTATTATTAGTTTGTAATTTATAATATTTGATAAGTAGTCTTCTTTGACTGTTTGTACCTTCTGACATATGTAAGTGCTTTGCATATTAGCATGCATTAGATTATTATTATTATAAAAAAATAATATAAAATGTATGAAAATGTAAACTTTCACCATTATCACACATAATAAAATAGGTACTTATCTTTTTTGGTTTTTTTAATGGTGTATTTTAGAGTTACAATCTAAAAGTTTCGATAACACTTACAGATATCTTCGTCAGTAGTAATATCTGTTAAAAATTGTTAAAGATGTAAACAATTTTGTCAAAGTTGAAAAATTTATTTTTTCAACTTTGACAAAATTGTTTACAACATCTTTAACAATTTTTAACAGATATTACTACTGATGAAGATAACTGTGTTATCGAAACTTTTAGATTGTATAACTTAAAATACACCATTAAAAAACCTAAAAAAGATAAGTATTTTAATATAAAATGTAGCCTATATTAATGACATATCCCTTCGAAATTGATTTCCGAACAAAGCGATCCTTTAGCATGCAAACTCCGTGCAGTTAAGTGTGGCCCACCCTGCAGAATTTTATGTTTATGTATCAAATTCCGATCCCGATTAAACAAAAATTTAGTATCAGCCTTTGCAGTGAAGTTTCCTTTTTAAAACTCATGTGGTTATTAACTAAACTCCAGATTCGCCTTAAAAAGCTCAACTTCACTGCTCAGGAACACATCAAATGTAATACGTAAATGGACACATTTATATATTTATTCGCCATAATATTGTAATCTGTCAATTTCATGATATGACAACAGCTAGGAACTAGATTATTACCTCGAAAATTATTACATACAAAGGTATTAGTAATTTTTTTTGTGGATTTTCGTAATTAAAATTAATGTTCACGGCTGAGTTTTATTAGCTTTTTGAGTTTTTTTCGACAAAACCGACTTTTTGCAATTTGACAGTTATAATTTTATGCATTTATCTTCACGGCCAGCTTACTTTGCTTTATATTTGTTACATCAGGATATTTATTATTCAGAATGTTTAGTAAATTATTATTTTTAACATTGGATGATTGCGAATAAAATAGTATACAAACCTTGCAGGAAGGATTCATTACTACCTCGCGTTTTAACTGATCTCGAGCTTAGCTCAGCTGTAATGAAGCTCTTCCTTGCGCCGTTTGTAATATACCATTAATTATTGAATTAATTTTCTGTGTATGTATCAAATGTAACCAGGGTAGAGACATCAGTTGTGACCACATTAATCACTACTTTAAAGTGAAGGAATTATATAGATATCTAAAATAGCATTTAGATTTATTGAATGTATGAAAGTATTAGGTAAATAACAAAAATGAATAGTGTTTGACGATTAGACGGTGATATAATTTTTCAATTTGGGTATTATAAAGTTTCTAATTTTACTATTTTGGGCTACTTTGCCTATAATAAGGCCACTCTTAATACCATTTGTGAACATAAACTTCCTAAGTCTGCCATTGTACTTAACCCTATGTATGGGTACCAATGTTTTGTAATTTAGGTTAAAGTAGATACGTAGACAAAGCACAGTTCTGCAAAAAGTAATATAAAAAATGTTTATTACAAAACGTTTTTTATAAATTTGCTAGGTATTTGTCCATTTCTTGTACAAACTAACATCAAGTCAATTTTTTTTATTGGTGAATTCATTGTTTCTATCACTTCAGTTTTGTTATACCAAATTTAATTTTTTGGGATTTGGGCATTTCCAATCTGTTACATTAATCCATTGCACTAACCACAGCAGATATAAATTTTTCTTCACCGACATAAAATAGTGACATAACTACCAACAATGTGATTCGACACGCTTCTTGAATAAGAAACTGAATATTCGGAACGTAATGTCTGAATCTTGGACTGCTTTATTGTTATCTTCCTATATCGTATTATTCTGTTAATAGCTTCCAATTTCTTCTTCATTTCTTTTGGTTTTTTATCTAGTATTAACCTTGCTTTTTTGTTTGGTCTTCGTTCCCGTTTTTCATCGTTTCCTCGTTTTTCATCTTTGCATACTTTTGGCTTCTGGTATTTCAATCCATTTTTGGAACCTGGCAATTGTGAAATGTATATTATGATATCACTTCACTACCTTCCCTTTGGGGCCACGACAATATTTTCTAAAATGTTATTAATGACGGAGTTACCTTCTGCATCTTCTGTTTTAGGGAGATCATTTTTGGAACTGACGTTATTGTTATATCTTTGCAATTTCAACTGCCAATTCGTTCACAATATTTTTCAATCTTTTCTGAAACACTTTGAATCATTGGTCTGTTATTACTACTATCAATACTAAGTTCTGGTGACATGGACTATATTTCCTTACCTGTCCCTCCATCTGTATAATCTTTAGCACCATCCGCGACCACATCACCTACACCTAGAATCGGTTTTGCAATAGCTTTAAAATCAGGAAAATCAAATTTAAGGTGACAATCAGATGTAAAAATATCTTTGGCGTCAATAACTCCATCAGTTGGTGTTCGTCTGTTGAATACATTACTGAGAAGTTGTCAGTTAAAGTATCGGCATTGATTTTACATTCTAGATATTTTATACGTATCAATAAACTATTTTTCAATTACACTACCCGCGACGCTACCGCTACTTTGCTGAACTTATTTGAATTCTTTTGTCTTCAGTCCACACTTAATATTTTATGCACAAAACGGGTACAATCCACATTTGTGAAAACAATTTACAATTGCTGTTTAAACTTCACACTCGTCCATTAATTATTTTAAAACTGTTGGTATTTCAAACTTTTTTACTTCACGTGTATGTAGAGTTCGAAACATTTCCATTTTACTCCAGTTTACTTAAGGCCTTTCGAACGGTAGACAAAGACTTAAAATCGAAGAGGGCGGTGCACTGTTTTAGTATTACAGTAAGAAGACGGAAAAGGATAGTCATATCGTGATAGATTTATTACTTCTATACGGCCTGTGATTTGCGCTCAAAATCCAGTTACCTGTTGACACTTCTCAATCATGTCCACGCGGACCAGCAAAAAAACCCGCAAGTGGTTTGTGTTCATATATTGAGACTGAGGTCGAGTTAGGAAAACTACATTTTTCTTAAAATTAACCGTTGTAACAATTTAAGCGTTTTATTTTAAAATTCTGATTTTTTTGCATACCGATACCTGAAATATGAGCGCTTCTAATATTCAATTTATTATTAAGGTAACAATTTTTATATATTAATTAATTATGATGAGTCATAGTACTGTTTAATAATTATTAAACAGTTTTTAATCAACTATGAAAGTATGTTCTAACCACCATCCTTTTAAGTTGTTTCTTAAATAAATTACTTGCAATTCTGTTTTTAGTTTATCTTGTAAATGTATTAAAAACTACTTTTGGTAGAAAAAGATTTGTGTAAACTCGAATATCTCATAAATGTCGACATGGTATATGTAAACATTCGCCACTTCCGGTAGTTTCTAAAAGTGCACATGTTCCGAGAAGTCGAGGGCGGAGTCATAAGCTCCAACCGTGTTCTACTCGTAACTCGTTTCATGATATACTTTCCGTGGAGAGTTTGAATTTTACTAACATCGTTTTGTTAATTTTTGTAGGTTATTATTAACAATATATAAATAAGTTATTTAGAAAAAATTGCAAAAAAAATCATTTATTGGACTGACGGTTGGGAAAATTAAAAAAAAATTAACTTTTTATTTAAACCATTTTTTGTAAAAATAATATCATGAATCCCTTCCGGCACTAGATTTTTATATGCAGTACAAAAATAAATGAAATCCGTTGAATCATAAAGGAGAACTGTTAACAAAACCTTTTAATATGGTGCGAAGTAAGCCTTAAAGGAAACCTCGAATGGGACGAATGTAAAACGAAATCACAGGTAGTATCACATTATTTCCTTCTAGGATGGTATAAATACATTTAAAAAAGATAAAAAAAGCAAGCAGAATTCATCCAACCCTCTAGAGATTCCCCATTGGGGAGCATATTCGGTAGAGCATATTTAGCAATATCCTCGGGAAATCTGTCAAACGTATAAACGGTTAACGTATTCTCAAATTGACCTACAGTAAACAATGTTTTATTATTTTTCTTACCTGAATTGTAAGAAATGTGATACTGTAGGTCCTTTTTCTACCAAAATTGGGCAGCCTTTAGAACATAAATAAACAAAACTTTTGTCTATATTTGATTATAGTCGATCAAAATATCCTTATTTATTCTAACAATTGTAATGTTTCCTTAAACCATTCTCTTATTATGTGTTTTGTTATGAGCGATCACTCTCGATTTATATACTCAGGTCATTTTCTTCCACTTGTCTAGTACAAGTATACTCGCTATTTACTGATAAATAGTAGTAGTAGTATACGAAAACTCTGGGTGACCCAGTAATTAATTTTTTTAAGCCAATCTCAGAAGGCCGATTCTATAAGGTGCAATGTGCGTAGTACCCTTAGATACTACTTTTGTTTATTTAACCCACTCCAAAGAATAAGATTTAAGTTCTTTTAAACTTTTTTATAATATCAACATCATTGAATAAAATTGAATGATTGAGATGATTATTTTTCATTACGCTTTATTAAAACAGAATAGGTTCAATTTATAAAGATATCATTTACTAGTTAATTTTGACTTTGCTTGCTAATTAATTTCTGCACTTTACGTTCATTTTTCTAGTTTTAGGAAGTACTATCAGTCCTTTTATTATATTCTAACTTCTAAATTAATCACGGGTCTTAATTTTTATTACACTGTTAGGTATATGAAAATACACTTTTTGATTCAACAAGTCTAATGACAAATTATTTCCGATTAAAGTAAAAAATGTACTATACTTGGTTCCATACATAGAACGAAGTACAGAGTCTTATGGAAGGCGACTTAGCCACATTTTAGCATAAAAGTGGTTCGTTGTAAACGCTGATTTGTTAAGCGGCTTTTGCATTTCGAAGGCCTAACGACCACTAACTAATCTGATCTGGCATTCGCCTCCCTTTGCCAGCGACACTCAAAAAAATCATTTATATATGAATTTTGTGAGTAACAGACCGGAGTTTAAATTGTTTGAAGTATGCCAATATCAGAACAGTAGGGGAACGCGGGGTAGAACGGGGTACAATGGGGCACCTCTTCTAAAAGTGATATTACTTATATTAGCGCTGTACCATAATAAATACTGGGAAGTTACAGCCTTCCCCCACTCTATCCATCGGCGCTGGTCAAGCACGGTAAGTACTTTACAATATATGCCATGATGCAAAGTGTTTTACTAGGTGAAAAGGATTATTTTAACTAAATTATTTTCTAACAGAATTGCCTCTAATGGTTTTTTTAAATATATATTTTCACAATAAAAAAAATGGCGTTTGGGTCAGAATGGGGAACCAATATAAGGGGACAAATAGGGTACCCCGTTTCGCCCCATGCTCTAGTCTGTTCTGAAAAAAGTGATTTGAATAAGTACTGATTTGCTTTTCAGATGCCCTGTGTACACAAAGAAAAACCACTAGACATAGATGGTCCACAGTGAGTTTGGGGCAAGCTATGGAGGCGGTTGTTAATCAGGAAATAGGATAAAAAAAAAGCTGCCCAACAGTTTAATCTACCACAGATGACTTTGGAAAGACATGTGACTAAAAATAAAAAAAAAAATAAAGGCAATTTCGAGGTCAATAAGAGTTCAGGGAAATTTAGATGTGTTTTTACAGCGTTAAAGAAAAAAAATTAGATCACTAATTCATAAATATGGAATCCAGATTGTCTGGGTTGACAGTAACAGATTTGATAAAATTGGCCTACCAACTAGCCGTTTTAAACAACTGCAGTGAAAAGTCCGAAAACCATCTAGCTGGGAAGACTGGCTCCCAGGGTTCTTAAAAAGACACCCAAAATATCATTAAGGAGTTAATGAGTTTTAACAAAGTCGCCTTCTCTCAGTTTTTCATGTTGCTCGAAGAAACTGTCGATAAATATAAATTAACTGGCGACAAATGTATAACTGTGTTGAGACAGAAATTACTGTTAACCCAAAATGTTATTCTAAAATACTTGTAATCAAAAGGAAACTGTGCAGAACGGGGGAAGACAGTAACGACTGAAGTATGCTTTTCGGCTTCAGGAGCTTACACATCTGCTCTTTCACTTTTGGAATGTCATAAAAGCTACGTGAAGATGCTTGATTTCATAAATTACGCGAGAGACAACGACAACGTTTTAACGTACAGCGTACGTTTAAGTTCACCGCCCACGGGGTTATACACAACAAATTTATTTCAGTCTTCGGCATATAACATGTGTAAAAACCACAAAGTTGCATGTTTGACCGTAGTACTTGAATAAAAACGCTTCCGATACCGGAATTCTCTCATAATTTCAACTATAGTTAATTAGTTAAATACTATGGACTAATGAGCCAGTAATATATCAATTAATACTTTATGAAACACAATTACTGCTACTGTTGTACTAATTAAAACCGCATAATTACGAGTAATTTGTTTAGTCATACTAAATGTTAAGTGACTAATTCCGCCAATATGTTTAAGTCAGATAGCTAGAGCATAAATACTTCTTTGTAAAGTGTCAGGATCCTTTACAAAAATTTTTTTATTTAATTATTTGTTAATTAATCTGTTTTAATTAAATTGCAGATATCATCAAATAATGAATATATATCCCCTCCGACGTTGTTTCAAAAACGTTAAGAGTTTTTTACGCCAGAGTTCCCGCCAGTAACAACCAATCTCTACGTTTGAATTACCGCCAGAAGCCGTTACCGCCTTCCGACGTTTGGAATAAAACCGCAAGAGGCTCTACTCTCACCTAGCTAGTAGAGAGTGGTAACACGACCTGCTTAGCATTCAGTGGGTAATGGGTTCGATTCCCGTTACCGTCTACCCTGTATGAAGTTTTCTCAGGGGATTTCCCTCAAACACTTGTAGCGGCATGGTCACTGCGTATACGCACACCATGTGCGGCTATTTCGGCAAATGCTGGGGTACCCTAACTCCGTTCCTTCCGATCCCACCACCATGCATATATACATAATGTACGTATGATGGGAATCCATGCTGAAGGAACTTGGAAAGCTCAAGCAGCCCGCCCTCTCCTTGGGAAGGGAATACATGGCATTTTCCTTTTCCTTTCCTACTCTCATTCTGTTGGGTCAACTCGATTCATTTCTATGGGTCTTCTTTAAGAGCCCAGACCGACCGCGGCTTTTCATCCTCATTCTCCGTTGAGTCACCTCGACTCAATACGCCCGCAATTATTTTAAGACACCAGGGTTTACACAACCGTGCACCTACGATAGTAAACAACGCCACGCTAGGGGTGTATTCTCAACGTACTCTTTTACTTCTTCAATTGGAAAGAAATGCTGATTGCCTGAATCTACCAATTCCCGGGGTATTAATTAAACAGCGCAACGGGTATAAGCCCAGAATCTTTTAATTGATATTCTACACATACTTTACACAAACGCACACCAGCGCGCTTTCACGGGCTACGTAGAAACGACGTGCAGGGAGCCTACAGATCGACAGCGACAGGCCGCCCGCAATTAGGCCACATTTAGGCCGCCCAGCTTCGTACATTACGTAAAACAGTGAGTATACTTAATTGCTTAAAATTAACTTTTTTCAAAAAGTACTTCTTATCAGAAGTCCTGCTATCGTTTTAATACTCGCTCGCTTATCGTGAGATAATCAATACATGTCGCTAAAGAAGTCCTGAACCTGTGTCCAATCCAGATCGTAAGTCGCGATAACCCAGAATTAAAGAAGTAACCCTTCTTCAATAATTCCGTACCTGTAAATCGTTTGGTTTATCCTGTACCGGATAAACAATCTTGAAACGAAACGTTCCTGAAGGTTTGGAATACCTTATTACTATTATTATTAACGCCGCCCCTAGATAGGGGCATCCCAGGTAGCCACTACTGTCGATACCTCAGCCAAACGCGTAGAGCGCACACCAGTGGCCAACGCGTTCCCGTACCAAGTATACTCAATATGGGAGTATTCACATGTACCTTCACAGAGGTCAATAATTCTTAAACACCACCGATTCTTTTTCATTAAAATCTGAACTAATTACTGAACGTAATTATAATATATTTTAATCCCCAGTAATTAACATTACACTGTAAATAGATAGACCGTCGCTAGTTAATAAACCCCTGTAAATATTAGTTAGATTCGTTTTAATTTCCATTCGTAAAAGTTAGACCTAAACGTTGCATTTATATGATATAAAATACGAACTTCTTTATAAAATATAAAGTGTAAAACAGTCCCTTTAAAAGTATATTTGGTTATAAACATATTGATAAACCTATGCAATCTGTTGAAATCCGGTTCAAAGTTAACTTTTTTGACACAATGATAGATGCTATTATAGTCGACACCGACTGTCGATTCAAAGCACTCTCAATATTTTGAACGATTTGCTTTCATTTACGATATCAATTATTTGGAACCTATATTAAAAGAGGACCTTGTCAAGCACTGTAATGTTTTAGGTACAATACATTGGGAAGGCGAAAACAGCGATATACAACCTTTCGAACTATTTGAAGAACTCAACTTTTAAAATCCAGTTAGTTCACTTTATTAACGACGCAAAACAACTCATCCAGTACATTATAGAAAATAATTTGTAAGAAATATATCCAAATGTTTACATAACAATCAGGATCATCCTCACAATTCCAGTCAGAACGGCTTATGCTGGGAGAAGCTTCCCAAGGTTAAAATTGATTAAGACCTTCTTGAGACGCACGATGAGCCAAGAGAGACTATCTGCGCTAACAGTTCTATCAATTTTTCTAAATTATTCGTCATAATTCTTTCGGCGAATTACAAGTATGTTTTACACATATCTATGTATTATTCGATAATGACGAGTTGCTTCGTCGAAACAAACAACATGATTAATAATCACGAAATACAGACTTCTACCATTAACCTTTTTCTATGAACCAAGAAATTTACCACAAAACATGAAAATTTGTCTTTTGCTTTTAAAATATGTAAATGTTGTATCATTAAAACACAAAATTATTTTGTTTAATAGATATTTAACTATACTCTTTTAAGAATTTTTAATCATATTAGCAGGGTATACCAACTTGATTAATATAACTTTTTTTTTCTGACTGGGAAATCAAAGGGGCCTCGCAAAGCTGATGTCGTCGACGTTTACATATGGTTTAGTGCTGCCACTACGTCTAAACGAGGGCTACTAGTTGACAATACAATAAAATAATTCAGTTCCTTATTAACGTAAAAAAATGTTTATGTATAAGTTATGACATGACAAGTATTGGAATTGTTACTCTAGAACCACCATGTCAAACATGCGGCCCGCGTGCGGTACTCTACGCATGTACTTTTACAATTTTAAGACGTCTCCTTATGCGGCTCGCGAGCGTGTAGCAAAAATATTACAAAAACGCGCGCTAGAACGATCACTTAGCGATGCGGGCATGCGAGCGATCGGTCGGTAAAACTGGGCTGTGTTCGGTCGCCCGTGCCCCTCTTGCACTGGCGGACTGTGGACGATGGCGGTATTCATAATACGCCGTACGCTCGTAGAGAATACAACACCAACACGTGCGCCTTTCTGTTCCATTTTATTTATGTCTTTACGATATTTGAAACAACATGCTATTTATATCTTGATTAGTTTCACAAATCAAAATAATTTGTGTTGTTCTTTACCTTGTATTTAACAAGAGATCAGTGCGTTTTTTTAACGCCATACTTTGTAAGCAAGACTCGTTGACTTTTGCACATACATCGAACTTCGAATGTATGCGATTTTGACATCTATTGCTGATGTTATAGAGTCCATATCAGTTTACGCGTAGCATCATTGATGTCATACGATGTTGATATTTACTGTATTAGCAATGTAATGCAATAAGTATAGGTGTTGTAATTGGTTTCAGATTAAGCTGATAAAATGTCTCTTCCAAAATCAAGCGGAAGTAAGAAAAAAATCACAGATGAGCATCGTATTTTTCAAGAAAGATCGAAGTTGGAATTTTTTTGCTGCGAAGTAAAAGATAAACTTACTTGCTTAATTTGTAATAGTACAGTCAGTCATAACGGGCACCGTGATCATAACGGCCAGCCTGATCACAACGACCACTTTAGAAGCTGATCATAACGGCCACCGTGATCATAACCGCCAATCTTAGTGATGATCATAACGGCCAAAAGTTCTCTTAGATGTATTGTACACAGATTGAAATAAGATATACGTTGATGTAATTATCAATAAGATTGGGCAAGGGGCTATCGCGATATAAGCTTTCCTACTCTCGTCTACATAATTAGAATGTATTATGTAATACATTAGTTACAGGATTCAAAAATCCAGCCAAAATTTAAATTAGAAATTGTTTAATCTATCATTATTAGCTTTTTCTACTAATGTAAGTGTTTTTACTACCAGTTTCACATTATGAGAATAAAATTAATTTTCTTAATATTAATACACATCAGTTCATTTGACTAGGGAAAAATTAGTAATAACCTTGTTTATATTAACTATAACTTCGATAGATAATGAAAACCATGCAACGATGAATGCATATCTACTTACCACCCAAATGTTGTTTAAATCCCGAGTTGGGGAGTATCTCGATCCTTTGGATCTGGAATCTAGATCTGATAAGTGGATCTTGTATCTACGGGTGTAGATCATATTAAACTATTTCCAATTGTTTAAATTAATTGACAACATAAATGATAAATAATTATTTTTAGTTTTGTAGATTAATTTTTCCATGTTCTTCTACATCTCGGATATTGGGTTTTTATATAGGTATAAGAAGTTAATATAACATAACAATGATCAAAAGAAACTTAAATATACAGTGCTCCTTATTGATATGCCAATATTTTTAATGGTTCGTTACAAAAATACGGGGTGATAAAGTTTTAGGAAAAAAATGCAAATTAATTACTATTTTTTTAACTGCTTGAGATATTTTAGTGGTATTTAGTATGCAGTGACAGTTAATAAATACATATTTTTCAATACAAAAATAATTCTCTGCTTTAACAATGACGTGAGTACGGGCATTGAGTTTCATACTTTTGAAAAAAAAAATGGTATGCCATTATTTTTTTCGCAAATAAAGTTTATTTTTTACTTCCTTTTCGGAAATTTGAATGTACGTACATTTATTTTGTATACTAGTAGGCGATTAGGTAAGGTTTACTACTGTACTGCGAACAGTTATTACACAAACAAATCGGCCATAAATTAAGGATTTCTTCTTACTTATTATCTGATTGAGTAACCGGCGCCAACATCTAGAGTAATTAAGAAAATTTTGCCCCATCATGATTGGTTATGGTGATAATTGCTATAGACGTATAAAGTTGTGCTGCTTCAAAAAAAATTCTTTATTTACGTTTAACAATCGGTCAGTTCATTTGCTAGTTGCTTTTGTTTTTGAGAGGGATTTGGTGTAAAATGAAGTTCATAAAGAAAGAATAACTGTATAATTAAGAGTAAAAAAGATATCAAGTCCTACATGTACGCGAACGCCATTCAATCACAACACACTGCTCAACTGTGACCGACTCGCTTATATTTAATATGCGAGTGTTAAACCCACATTTGAAATTGGACACGAGCCGGATATTTATTTCTAACAGCACTATTATTCTTGCGTTTTGAGTTTGCAGTTATAGTGTTTCTTTTTTTAATCTCGGCGGTCTTCATTTACATCGTCGACAGCTTTGGTAAGATCTTCAATTTGGTTTTCCAAATAAAGCCTGTTTAAAAATTTGTTTTTGTGAAATTGCGATTTTAGATACCGAGAATGGAAGAGCAGAAAGTTGCAGGATATAGACAAGGTTCCACTTACTTTATCTGTGACGCGGATGCAGGATTTTTCTATAGAACGAACAGTTCTAAAAACGGTGTTAGTTATCTTGTACGCATTGAAAAAACTGCCCTGCATGAGCATCATGCAATGAATTAGACTTCCTAAAATTGGGTGATAATCACATTCACCTCCCTGGTATTTGGAAGCAAGAAGCTCTCCATTTAAATAAAAAGCTAATTGATCAAGCCGTTTCTAGTAGTAACCAACTTAAATCAATTTTCGTTGAAAATAGTGCTGGGTAGGTTTTCATTTTATTTTATTATTTGTTAAATTAATGTCTATACTATTCGGTCATTCTAATAAAAAACGTAGTAAAATAGAAATAATTAGGCTTCGGATGGTTATGCATTTGCATATACAAATGCATATTTTAGCCGTGATTTGTTATACATGCATAAAAGAAGACACCGATGAATATCTTCTCGGTCCTCTTTGGGGCCTGTTCCGCCAGAATATAAAGTAGTAGGAAAGGTTTTTTCATCACATCTTTTTATAAATTGTTTTTTTCCACTTCTTACTTCTCAAATGATTTCACATTATATTAATTTTATTATACAAATTCCTATGTAAGCCACCTAAGTATATAGTAAATGAAACCTAATTGAAGTTACTCATACGCACATTTCAGATGAAAACCAAGAAGTAGAAGATATACCCGATGATGAGCATGAACAGGAAAATTTGACAGAAAACCTAACTTAAGCCTCTCAAAGATCTGATTTACATGCATTATCTGCAAAGAAAACGTGCGAACAACAGTGTTGCTCCCGTGTATAAGCACTTTGGGTTAAGCGACGATTGTACAGAAGAATATAAAGACAGAAACATGCAACATGAGACCGGACGAAGAATTAGGTTATGTCACTATTAGAGTTTTTGCGTGTTGTAAGCACCTAATGTAAATATAAATTCAAAGGAGAAAGTAAACTGAAAGTCAGAATGTGAAGATTTGAAGCAATGACTAATGACCACGGATTAATGAAGTCTTTTTGAAAACATAATGCATAAGATAAAAACTAGGTATTATACAGGGTGTCTCAGCGAGATCGTTCATTAGAAGTTTATGGGGTTCTGGCCAAAATAAAAATATAAGCATTTAGAATGCGGTATAATCGACTGCGTTCTCTTCAACTAAAATATTTTCAGATTTGTAGCGCTCCCGGTTATACCGAATTTGCCTATTCTTAAGCTTTATAAAAACATTAACTTTTATTTATTAGCTCTGGAGTTATTCGTTTATTTCTAAAACAATCTGCTTTAGAAAACATTTATTAAAAAAATTACAGAACATTGAATTTTTGGGAAATCAAATTATTCAGAATATGGTTAAACAAACGCGTTGGAGTATGTTTTGGGGCCGAGAACGGCTGTCTACATTGTGGGGATACTTTAGAATGGCACGTTAACTTTTCGAAATTTTGAAGAATAATTTAATTTTTCAAATGGCGCCCCCCTCCCTTCTATTTTATTATATAATTTTAAGTAAAATTTTCCCATACAAGAAATGTATAAGAATTAGATTCAATTTCTAAATAAACAAGCGGTCCTCACTTGAAGTTATTTTGCCGTTTAAAGAATGTATGAACCATAGAAAGGAATTTCGATTGTTCCAATATGCTGAAAATATTTATGCAGTACAATTTTTTTTCTTCCAAATATTTTTAAATCCTTCCATTTAATTTTGTTTATTTCAGAGTATACGTTTTAATCGAAAAAAACTCCGTTAGCTATGAAGTACAGCTCCACCAAGCCTATCGAAGCTCCGGAAAATATTTGAACTAATTTCAATGAAAATAAGCTATTAGCCGATCAAATTGCATTAAACGCTGTAAGTACAATCTGGCTAAACAATAAATTTACTGTAACAGTTTGACATTTGTCATTACATATTGCGATTTAGATATAAATTTGAAACTGCCGGTAAATACGTAGTTATACTTTTGTATGTGTATGTACCGATAAAAAGTCAGATCCCCCAGCTACGTCTTCTCAGGGATACAATGCCTTGGCGGAACTACAATTTAAAAATGGGCGTAGTGATCAAGGTGGCCGTTATGACCATGATCCGAGTAAGAGTGGCCATTTGTGATCATCGTTGTTGGGCGTTTTTGTCAACGTTGGTGGCCGTTATGAACATCACTAATATTGAAAAATTTTTATATTTTTTAAATGGGACACCCTGTATATTTTTACATATTTTAATTCACCCTAAAATTCTGTACCGAAATTTGTATAGCTACTTTTGCAACGTTGCCAATTAAATTGAAAAATTCCTTAAATTTGTGAAAAAACAAAGGTCAATGAAATTTGTAATATTTTTTAACTTATAATAACTGGAAACAAAACGGAAACGGAAAGAAGAATGATGACAAAAGTCCCCTAAGATAACAGATTAATGTTTTTCTACAGGGTGTTTTATATGGTCATGCCAACATAGCGTACTTTAAACCTAATTTTCGAAAGTTTTTTAAATGGAACACCCTGTATTTTATTACTTGGCGCTTAAGGAATTTAATCCCTATAAGATTTGTCATGGTCTTGGTATGCCTATCTTTACTAACTTTGGTGGTATTTCAATTTTTATTTAAACTCTAGCAAAAAACTTAATGTTTTTCACCCCTGTCGTTTATCTAGTCACCTATGACATAAAATAAAAACAAAATATTAGCATTTTAAATAAAACATCAGTTTGTATTTTTTCTATTGTATTAACAATTGTGTGACAATCAAAGAGATTTAGTGTGTCATTTCTTCACAAATTATTAAAAATGAATGTTTCAAATGCCGACAACCTAATAGAAGGGCGTTTGAGAAGATAATGGAACGATTTCAAACAACTGGAAGTGTAACTTATCAGAAAAATGAAAGAACAAAACGTGTTTTAACTGAAGAAAATCAATTAAATGCGCTTTTAACAGTAAGTGAAAATCCACACATTGGCCAAAAAGATATTTCTAATCAATTAGCAAATCCTTAACATGTTCAGTTATTGCAAGAATTAAATGAAGAAGACTTTCAGAGGCGAATGAATTTTTGTACATGGGAGCAGCAGAAAGTGAGAGAACAACCAAATATTGTACATTTAATATTCTTTTGTGATGAAACAAGATTTCACAAAAATGGAAACGTGAATAGGCATAATTTTCATTATAAAGCTTCAAGCAATCTCCACTTCATAAGAACCCATTCACAAAACAGATGGTCTTCAAAGATTTGGGTAGAGGTTATAAGAGACTATGTCATTAGACCGTATTTTTTTAGGGAAGAGTAACTGGACAAGTATATTTGGATTTCTTACAATATAATTTACCGCGATTTATGGTTCAGATACCAAACGACGTGCGTGAACATCCTTGGATCTTACATGATGGAGCCCCTGTACATTATACAGGGTTTCTTACTAACTTTTTAAATGAAACATATGGGCAGCAATGGATTGGAAGAGGAGCACCAGTACCATGCCAGCTAGACCACCAGATCTAACAAAAATGGATTTCAGTATATGGGGATTTATAAAACATCAGGTATATAAAATACCCCCGACTATGAGAGATATGAAAATTTGTATTACAAACTGTTTTCAAACTGTTACTTGGGAAACGTGTAGAAACAAGACTCATACTTTTCAAAAACGTATTGAATTGTGTATTCAAGTTAACGGGGGCCACTTTGAACAAATAATTATGTAATAATTTACTTTAAGAATTGTCCACAAGCTTGAATCGCTAAAATATCGGATTATCATTAGCAAAAGTCATCAAGTTGGCTTTGGATTTATGTTGAAAGAAGACAGATACATCGAAAAAAGTTTGTGTATTCTTGTTTCATTTGAACTTGAGCTTGACAGAACTAAAATGTAACAAGACAGCCTACAACTTAGACATTTTCTAATGAACACCCGATGCTTTGTGGCATATCTTCCACTATGGATACATTGTTTTCATGTTTATATTGATGGTAATTAATAAACAAAGTACCAAACTGACATTTTATTTAAAATGATAATATATTGTTTTTATTTTAAGTCATAGGTGACTAGAAAAACGACAATGGTGAAAAACATTCAGTTTTTTGATAGAGTTTAAATAAAAATTGAAATATAACCAAAGTTAGTAAAGATAGGAGCAGGAAGAGCTTTACAAAAGCTAAAGAGGATTAAATTCCCTACAAACCCAAGTAATAAAATACAGGGTGTTCAATTTAAAAAAAACTTTCCAAAATTAGGTTTGAAGTTGGAAAAGTTGGGAGGATCATATACACCCTGTAGAAAAACATTAATCTGTGTTATTGAGCTTTGACAGAACTAAAATGTAACAAGACAGCCCACAACTTGATGACATTTTCTAATGAACACCAGATGCTTTGTGGCATATCTTCCACTATGGATACATTCTTTTCATGTTTATATTGATGGTAATTAATAAACAGAGTACCAAACTGACATTTTATTTAAAATTATAATATATTGTTTTTATTTTAAGTCATAGGTGACTAGAAAAACGACAATGGTGAAAAACATTCAGTTTTTTGATAGAGTTTAAATAAAAATTCAAATATAACCAAAGTCAGTAAAGATAGGAGTAGGAAGAGCTTTACAAAAGTTAAAGACGATTAAATTCCCTACAAACCCAAGTAATAAAATACAGGGTGTTCAATTAAAAAACTTTCCAAAATTAGGTTTGAAGTTTGAAATGTTGGGATGACCATATAAAACACCCTGTAGAAAAACATTAATCTGTGTTATCTTAGGGGACTTACGTCATCATTCCTCTTTCCATTTTGCTTCCAGGTATGATAAGTTAAAAAATATTACAAATATCATTGACCCATGTTTTTCACAAATTTAAAGAATTTTTTAATTTAATTGGCAACATTGCAAAATTATGCTACACAAATTGCGGTGCTAAACACAGAATTTTAGGGTGAATTAAAATATGTAAAAACGTACAGGCTGTCCCATTTAAAAAATTTTTACGGCGTCGCCTTTTTGGAGTACCCTGTATACTCGAAAATAATTTTAGAAGATGAATTTCTTAACCCTTAATAACCCCTGAAAATTTGTTTTCGCTCTTTCATGGTACAGGAGATATTGACCTTTGCTGCACTATTTGGCCACCCTGTATGTAACCAAAGAAGTCTTTTTATTAATTGCTCATAATCATGATATAGTATTATGTATTCTTCCAAGATTTGGATATTTCTAAACGAACGAGATCATTTGTAAGACCACATGTTGATTTTAACTGGTTCACTTGTAATGAACATTTTACAAATGTTCAAAATGCTATTTTACATATATCGGTCAATTTAATAATTAAGAAATATTGTGATGATTCATATCGAGATCTGCAAAGAACCAACAGATGTCAAAAGAGAAATATTTAGTTAATTTAAATTAATTTTCTTCTAAAATAGATTTATTTTTTGTTACTGCTCTATTTACGAAATTAATTATTTATTTATATATGTATTAAGTGTATTGTATATTTCTCTAATAGTATTTAGCAGTCTCTTGTATTATTTAATTTTTCAGGAATTTTTATTACACACTATAATTACTTTAATATAATAAATTCATTGTTTATGTGTATTATATATTTTGTAATAGTATCTAGTGGTTTGTTGTTGGATTATTATTTAATTTTTCAGGAATTATAATTACATATATTTTTATATTATGATTACTTTATATGAAATAAATGCTTTAAAAAGCTTTATACGCTTTTACCTATAAATTCATTAATTTGAGTTGCTCATAATAGGTACATGCAAGAGTAACGATATTACTTTTATTCTCTTAAGTACATCTATTATAAGCAATAACTAAAAATTTAATTTTTAAAATTATTTCTGAAATAATATGTAAGGTGCACTATATTACTGATGAAGTTAAATATTAGTTTAGTAAGGGCTCAACTTTTTCTATGGGTGAAATTGATAACTATAACTCAAAAAGCTAAAAAAAAAAATAATAAATAAATCAATATAAATAAATAATAATTAAATCATTTGGTCGCTAATAAATACCAGCAAGTACGGTGAGGGGCGCGGAACCAGGAATCGCGTATAGAGCAGTATGGTTAAACGCGTGGTGTGATTGAAGGGTAGGTAAGAAAAAAAAAAGTACATATATATGTACATTTTGAGATGCATACAGTAAGTATACGATCTATTATTTATATCTATCTATTATGTCGTGACAGTAGACAAATAACTGTCCGGTAGTAGGACGATACCGTTAGTAGGGAATACTAGATGTGACGATGGTCCAGGGCACGATTTGGCCAGTAACTGGTCTGCTCGGTATGGTATTACTCAAGGAAACAATACAACTGCCTCGGATCGACCTGGCTACAAGGGGCGGTCAAGGTCGAAACAGACAGGCCCCGTTGCTGACGACTGTGCAAGGAATGAATGGCGAGTCGGTACGTGGAATGTTAGAGGTATGCATGGAAAAGAATTTGAAATTGCGAATGTAATGTACGAAAGACACCTTGATATTCTGTGTGTATCGGAGATAAAGCGCAAAGGAAAGGATGCTGTGGAGATGGAGGATGGCAGCCTGGCACTGTGGTCAGGAGTAGAGACGGAAGTGTATGGCGCAAAAGGAGTTGGGATGATCATAAGTGAAAGAGCGAAAAGATGTGTTAAACAGCACAAATTGGTATCTCCCCGGGTTAATATGGGTTAGAATGAAAGTTGAGTTTCAAATAATTTTTTTTATTGCATGATATGTACCGGTGAATGAAGAAAGAAATCAGGAGCGTGAGAACTTCTGGAATGAAGTAGAGAACGTGTTGAACGTATGTAAGCCAAACGAAAGCGTGATTATAGTGGGGGATATGAACGGATGGGTGGGTGTACAGAGAGAACATAGTGAACGCGTTCTAGGAAAGTTCAGAAACCAAAGAGTCAAAGAGAACGGTGAACACCTGCTGAACATCTGTGTGGAGAGAAGCCTGTTTGTATCCAATACGTGGTTTAAACATAAAAATGTGCATATGTATACATGGCAAAGAGGTGAATCTAAAAGTATGATAGACTTGATAGTGTATGATGAACGGCTTAGAAACCTGGTGAAAGACACAAAAGTAATGCGCGGAGCGGAGTGTGGATCGGACCACTTTTTGGTTGTATCGAGAGTGTGTTTAGGGCAAAAGTGGGTCTGGAGAAGGAAAGCAAACGTAGTGCGAACGTCCAGAATTAGGGTTGACAAACTAGTGGATAATAGTGCGAGAATGAAATACGCAGATGCTGTGAGTAGAGTTGAATGTGACTGAAACAGTGTGGAACGAACAAATAAGACACTGACGTTGAAAGTGCATGGATAAGCTTGAAAAACTCTGTTGTCAATTATGCCGTGCGAATATGTGGAAGAGTGACTGTAGGTAGACAGAAAAAATGGGCTTGGCGGAATGAATCGGTAAAAAAGGCAGTATGTAAGAAAAAAGATGCATACATGGCAATGATTGCTGCAATAAATGAGACAGAAGAAGCGATTGTATGAGGTGTACAGATTAAGAAATAAAGAAGCGAAGGAGACAGTGAGAATAAGTAAAGAGGGAGTGATGGCTGTGGAAGGAGAGAAAATGTAGAATGATTTTGAGGGAAACAAAAAACTCTTCTGGAAATGGGTCAAAAACGTGGGCCAAAACAGAACGCTGCAGGAGTGATGAATGCTAGAAACGAAATAGTATGGGACGATTGTGAAGTGGGGAAATGCTGGCAAGAATATTTCGGAAAGCTGTACAGTAGTGAGGAAAGTAAGACTGAAGGGTTAAATAAGCAGAATATAGAAGAAATGATGAATGAAACTGAGAAGGATATTGGAATAAATGAGGTAGAGAAAACGGTAGGAAGGTTAAAAAACGGCAAGGGAGCAGGCGTAGATGAAATCACTGGTGAAATGCTCAAGTATGGTGGTGCAAAGCTTATACGAAGATTGTGTGAATTATTCAATGTATGCATTATGTATGGAAAAGTGCTGAGTGATTGGAAGAGCGCGATCATTGTACCATTGTATAAGGGTAAGGGGAACAAGAGTGATTGTAAGAACTACAGAGGAATAAGCTTGCTCAGCGTGCCTGGAAAAGTATTTGGAAGAATACTGATTGATAGAGTACGAGAAACTACACAAACTAAGATTTGGGATGTGCAAGGTGGCTTCATGCCAGGGAGAGGATGTGTCCATCAGATAGTTGCTCTCCAGCAGGTGACCGAAAAGTGTTTAAAGGTAAAAAGGAAGTTGTACTGTGCGTTTGTAGATCTGGAGACAGCATATGACATAGTGAATAGGGAGAAGCTGTGGGAAATATTAAATGAATATGGCGTAAATACAGGTCTCATAAATGGAATAAGGGCAGTATACAATGGTAGTCGGGCATGTGTTAGGGTGAGAGGAGGTGTGAGTGAATACTTTAAGATTGAGCAAGAGTGCGACAAGGCTGTATGATGTCACCGTGGTTGTACAATGTATACATGGACAAATGTCTTAGACAAGCATGTACCGATACAAATGGTGTAATGATTGGTGACGTAAATGTACAACTTCTGGTGTATGCAGATGACACAGTCTTATTAAGTGACAGAGCGGATGAGCTGCAAACCTTTCTGAGGAAGTTTGATACAGTCTGTGAGAGCATGGACCTAAAGGTAAACGTGAACAAAACTAAGATTGTGGTGTTCAATCGGGAAGGTGGAAAGGAGAGTAGAGTATTTACTCTGCAAGATGAAACTGTGGAGCAAGTGGACGAAATGGTATATCTCGGTAGAATGTTTACTGCAGATGGTATAATTGAGAGCGAGACTGGACGAAGGGTCAATGCTGGAAGGAAAGTGATTGGAAGTATGTGGACGATAATGAGAAATTAAAGCATGAGCCTAGCTGCGAAACAAGCAATTTATAATGGCGTATTCGTCCCGTCAGTACTGTATGGAAGTGAGACATGGGTATGTCAAAAAAGGCACGAAAGAAAAATAAATGCCGTGGGTATGAGATTCCTGAGAAGCGCATGTGGTAAAACGAGAAGGGACAAGATAAAAAATGAATGCATAATGACGGAGTGTGGTGAGGAAAAGACGATGATGGATAGATATAAAAGTTGTACATTACATTGGTTTGATCACATTGAGAGAATGAACAACGCAAGATTAACGAAACAAATATATGTGGGTGAGGTTAGGGGAAAGGCCGGCCCTGGTAGGCCGCGTAAAACTTGGCTGAATGTAGTAGAATCTATGATAAAGGAAAGAAAGATAAGGAGTTTTTAAAACAAAAGGGCATGTCAGAGACTATGTATGAATCTTGCGGAAGCTAGGGAGGTATGCCGAGATAGGAAAGCATGGACAAAGATTGTGAATGAAAAATAAATAAGAGACAGGGATTGTTTTGCCTACCCCGCAAGGGAATGGCGTGAAGGTTAAGGAAGTAAGTATTATAAGTTGTCTATCTTATTATAAAATCTTTCCTGTTTTTGCAGATTTTGTTCAATTGAAGTCATCATCTATGAAATAAATGTGTTAAATAAAAATCAATGTTTACGTATTTGCCTTAGCACCATCCCTAGAGGCAGACAATAGTAATATTAAACATCTCTAATTTACGTTAGCATAGCGGGAGAACAATACTTTTCCAAATAATTTTGTCCATTACAAAATAGCAATGCAGGCCAGAGAGACCAAAAATATAATTTAAAAATTATTATTAATTTTATTAAATACATAAATAAAAAGTTTACCTTGAGTAGGATTTGAACCTACAACCTGTACTTTGCTCGAGTACCGCGCTAACCAACTGAGCCATCGAGATTCAAGCCCCAATTGACGTAAATTTTGTCTTTATGTACATTAAAAATATAATTTGTTGAACAAAAATGGTTCATATACCATATATAATATTAACAGTAAACTATATACAAACCTGTTTGAATTACAAGACGCCTTTTCCATGGATCCTCAACAGTTGGTTGTTTAGATTGTGTATGGTTCTTCTCTATTTCAGGCGATGATGTTTTACAATGCAATTGCTTAAATATATTAGATAAATAATCAGTTGAAGTAGGCATTCCTTCAGTTCTAGCCATGTTAAGTCTACTCCAAGGTGATTGATTTAAAAATTCTGATAGTTCGATAATTTCTCGATCTGACAGAATGTTTAGAAATTGATAGAAATAATAATTGTAATTTGTGTTACAGCTTGGTGTCATATTATTGGGAATGTTAGTAATTAAATAATTACATAAACTATTTGTACGAACCGAAGACGGCAACGCCTGATAGTACACCAAAAATTCTATAAATTTTACTTTGGAATCGTTATTTTGTAGTATGTCTCGGAGTATAAGATCATGAACAATAGATCTATGTGACTGTGTACCTGATATGTTATTTTGTTGATTTAAATAATTTAGTTGATTCAAAAATGGTGAGTAGGAATTTTGATACATTTGCGTGTTGTTTAATTGTTGTTGAAAATATGTAAAAAGTAAAGGGTTCGGAGGTGTTACGGGTTGTTGCATTTGAGGTAAATTATGTGATAATTGTGATAATCCATAGTTTTGCTGGGAAAGTAACATGTTGAACAAATCAGTATTAGTATGATTAACATTAGTAGTTTGTGTGACAATAGTGTTTTGAACAGGATCTAAAGCAACATGGGTAGTTGTGGTAAAAGAATGTGAAGGTATCACATTTTTAAAACCAGGAGGAGGTCTTGTAGCTGGGGTTGCCACTATTAGATCTGAACATTTTTCAATCTCTTTAGCATCCACTTGCACACATTCATCAATATGCTTTATATTATTTAATTTATCTTCAACTAAAGATGAAGAAGCTTTCTCTAAATATGTCTTTTGAATGGGTTTGTTTTCCTCAATAGTTTTATTATGGATAGCATAATTTTCTTTAGTTTTAATAGAATTCTGATCTTCTTTTGTAAGTTCCTTATCTTTAAGTTCATTACTAAGTAGTTCATCTTTTTTTGTAATTTCTTGACAAAAGTAGCGAGGATAAATTTGTTCCAAAGGCATTCCTGTTTGTAATAATCGAGCCATTTCTTCTGCACTTGGTACAGCACTGTGCTCTATTTCGATAAAAGTGGGAAACTTATGTAAATGTTTAACCCAAGGAGTTGCCTGAGGTTCTAAAGTAACCTTTTCTTGTTCCTAAAAGCCAAAAACATCATTATGATTGACAAAAACATAAATTGTTACTTTATACATTGAGAAAAAATATGTTCAATCAGTGTGATGTTTCATGGCTTTTAAACAAAAAAAAATATAACATTAAAAAAACATTTATTAACATATTTTTTCTCATACATTACAATATAAAGTATTACGAGTGATTATAAACAAAAGTAATGTAGAAACGTCAAAAAAATATTTACTAATTTTCTTTTTATACAGAATAAGTAAATTAAATAATAAATTACTAAGAAAAGGAACTAAAGATGTTTACAGTTAATATGATCTAAAATTTTGAATAAATTAAATTACTGAATTGAGCAACACAAAATGTCCTATAAATTCCAATTATGACACAGGAAAGTACATTACATTAAATACTTTCTGATTGAGTTATACATGAAAGATTAAGTCAAAGGGATTAAAATCATTACAGTATATCACATGATAAAACATAAATAACAAATTATACTAATATACGTTAAAATGAAATTGTATTGATAAACAGATGTCAGTCACTATTCAATTATTATGACAAATGTTTCTATTAATTAGCATATTACAATAACACAATTTAACACTGTGTTTAAAAAAAATTATTATATACTATATATAAATTAATTGTTTAATCTCAAAGAATGTTCACAAAATGTTCGAGTACAAATAAAACACTTACGAATCTTGTAATTGGATTGAAATTAGCTGTGCACATATGTAATGTAGTAATTTGTAAATAAAAGTACAACTTTCAATATAGCCTAATAATAATAGTTTATACTTTAACAATAATGATATACTGTTTATGTAGCAAAGAAAGTTTGAAATGAGCTACTATAGAGAGTTGCTCATTAGTGTGACTAAGTGAATTTGTGGCTAAACTGTGCACAGTAGAAAAAAATGTTTTATTCAAAAGTTCCTTGAATTAAAGCATGCTATGACCTAAAAACAACCACTTTCTATTAAACATGATGTATAGCTAAACTTAACTGTTATTGAAATATTTGTACGTTTATATAAAAAAATTTTCGTCGTAGTTCAAAAATTTATTTTGAGGTTACTACCAAATTTATGAATTTGTAATTCCGTATGTAATTAGTGCAGACATTGATCTTTTAAGAAATATTATGACTTATTTAATTTTTATACAGGGTGTACCAGAAATATGAATTAAATTGAAAGACCTACATTTTTTATAATAAGCAAATTTTGTCTATCTGCAACGGTTATTCAAATATTTACAATTTTAAAATTTTTATTTTAATTCGTCGTGGTATAATAAATGTGCACCTTGTATAATGTTAGGTATATTTAACAGAAAAGGACCATAACAGTTGCCATACTTAAATAAATGGTAAAATATATTACGTATGTGAGTGAGAATGTAATTTCATAAAAAAACTTTTAATAGATATAAAAATAATACTATGAAAAAGAAAAAGCACGCTTTTATTTACGCGTAGAAAGTGCACTAAAAAGGAGAAAATAATTTTTTTCTTTGCACCAAAATGTGATCAAAAATCTTTACGCCTAAAAATAAAAGTGTGGGGCGCTTTTACCATTTATTGAAGTATGGCAACTGTTATGATCATTTTCTGGACAATATACCTAATATTATACAGGGTGCACATTTATTATACCACGAAGAATTAAAATAAAAATCTTAAAATTGTAAATATTTCAATAATACAATAATATACAGGGTGTTGTATTTAAGATAAGAAAGTTATTATATTTAAAACAAAAAATCATAAATTCATATTTCTGATACACCCAGTATAAAAATTAAATAAGTCATAATGTTTCTTAAAAGATCAATGTCTGCAATAATTACATGCGGAGTTATAAATTCATAGATTTGGTAGTAACCTCAAAATAAATTTTTGAACTACGTGGAAAAATGATAATTTTTAATCTAAAAGTACAGATATTTCAAAAACGGTTAAGTTTAGCTATACATGTTTAATAGAAAGTGGTTATATTTCAGAGTAGAAACGAAATCCGCAGTAAAAAATATTCCATTCCATTTAAAATAAGAAAAACAGGTTATGTAGCGCTGTTATGGAACACTCTGTATATGCGACAATATTTTTAGGTTATAGCGTGCTCGAATTTTTTTTCAACTGTGCACAGTTCAGCCGCAAATTCACTTTGACGCACTAATGAGCAATGTAGTATTATAGTGTGCCGAAATTAGAATGGAATGTATTAGGATCCCAGAAACTATAAAATTTAGAAAGCAGGGTAGAGACAATTAGGTTGGTAATTTAATAATGCTCATAGTTTGATTATAGCTATTATTTGAGATAATATAAAAAAAGCTTAACCCATTTGATCCCACTGTCCTCATATGCGTGCAGCTTACAAATGTTTTATCTGGAGACATCTATCGTTTAATAAGTCAATAAATACAATATAGTAGGAATCAATTAAGTACAAATATAAATTTTTTGTACACTAGATGGTAGAGTATGTTGTGGTCAATTCACGAAGCATATGTTTGTTTTACAGATAAAGTCCTAATGTTTTATTCGCATGTATGCTGATTAAAATATTAGAAAGAGAAATAAATGTATGTAAGTAGACTACATATATGACAGCATAATATTATATATGATTACGTTCAATTATAACGTACTAGATAAGTGTACTTTTATCAGTATATTTTAATTGCAGATCAATTTCTGTGATAGACACCTATGAATTTTCAAGTTTTACATCTTGTTATGGCCGGCATTACAGAAGGCTTGGTAGTGTGCTAGATGACGGTACCAATTCGAGTCGACAAAATATAGATGTTATTGTCATTCCTACAGATATGGATCAACAAACCAATGAAGAACACATTGACGACGATGAATGTATTGATTCAGATTTTCCTAATGATGTTGCCGGAAAAGTAGACGTCCATTATGATAGTGATGATGATGTTCCTTGGTGAATCTGACGCTAAAGCTAACAAAAGCAACTTAAATCCTTAAAAAAGATGAAAACAAGGAAAAAACCAGAATCTATATGGAGTGAGGACACAGTCAACTTTGGAATGATGGAGACTTATGGCTATAGTGATCGTTTGAATAAACTAAAAGAGCATATGTGTAAGGGAACTTCAGTAGAAACGTTTAAGAGGCTTTTTGATGATGAAATATTTGCACATGTTGTCAGTCTGTGTTATATGAAGTGCATTTTGCCATCAACTCCAATATAAATAAAAAGGACAACATGTATAAAGCTAAATCTCTAATAATAATACTCAATAAAAACCTCCAGCAATGAGGAATTGTCTTCTCATCTTTCCATCAAGGAATTAATGATAAAACACTTTGGTCACCATTCCACAAAGTAATTTACTAGAGGAAAACCAGTAACAGTTTGGATACAAAGAATGTATGCTCTGCAGCTCAGTGGGATATTGTTGCAATTTTAATGTTTATTGTGGTGGACCTAAAATCATAATGAATAAAAAGAATGTGGGCGTTTTAGATATGTGGTTGACAAGACGAATTCATTATTTGTCAAATGGAAAGACAATATTATAGTTCCCTTGGCAACCAATTACAATACCAACAAACCAGTCAAAAATTAAACATTGTTCAGCAAAAAAAAAAAACTCTTCAAAGGAAGGAGTAGATCTTCTATATCAGCGGTTAATAATTACAGAATTTCCAATCAAGGAAAAATGTGGTGGCGGTCAATTTTTACTTCACACGATAAATGTCGCACTTGTCGATGCTTGGAGAATTCATATACTGGACAATCAAAATAAGATTGATTGACTGACATTCATTCGCAGCATTGCATGTCATAATCTTAGATGCTTTGCAAAGGCTACTTATTCTAAAACAAGGCTATCTGCCTCTGTTTGCACTAGTATTGTACAACATTAAGGTGGAAACTTTCCTGGGAAGATTGAAAAGCAATTGAGTTGCAGACAATATAATCTAAAAGCGTGTTGGAAATGGATAAAGTGCGACGTAACATTGTGCATTGAGAGGGAATGTTTTATGCAATTCCATAGTAACCCCTAATCTGGGTATTTTTTATAGGATGTTAGTAGTTAGGTAACAAACTATTATTGCATAATAAATTTGTAATTTGATTTCTCTCAGCATTTAAAAAATATTATCAGTATAGTCTATATATTTGATACTATAGACAGTATCTTTGCTCACCGTACTCATATGAGTACACCTATTTTTTTTTGGTGCACTTTTGTGAAATTTTTAAAAATAATGTTTTCTGTATCATAGATTCACAATTTATTGAAAAATATAACTCGATTTTTTCTGAAAAAAATATTCGTGGGTACAAACAGGTCAAGATTGTAATTTCTAAAATCTGCTGTTTCCTGTATTTAGGAATATTTTTAAAAATCTGTCTACAGATATGAGATAGATTATAAAATCTTAATCATAGGTAATGTAACAAGAGCTTGATAAACAGTTAGCTATTTTTGTTGTACCTAAATTTCAAGAATATTTTAGTATCAATTTGATGAGACATACCTTTGGCATGAATAATCTAATTAAAGATCTAAGATTGTACATGCCAAAATTATGTCGAATCAAATTGTAAAATATTAGAGAAATTTAACAACAAAAATAGCAGCAAGTGACTATTTCTCTAGTGCAATAGTCGCTGATATTTTATTCGATTGGTCTGAAATCTACAATTTATGACATTTCATTTGTTAATATAAAACAAGGGAAATAATAAAAATAAAATTTACCATGTTACCAGAACTGTATTACAAAATATCAAAAATGCAAGGACAAAATGGTTGGCATTTCGAACAATAACACTTAAAAAATTATGTAGTTAGTTATTGTATTTATTAAAATATTAAACTAGTTATGTTATTTGCATAATTCAAACACATTTGCTGAAAGGCTCTTAGTACAAGATTTTTATGTAATCTAACATAGGTTCAGTATTCTAGAATTGTCAATATTGTCTTTTTAATTGTGCTTTTTACACGGAAATTAATTATTACTTTATTTTTTAGATTTAATTAAGAAGAAAAGTTCATGGTAACCACATTGCAGGAATAATGAGATTGTGACACAAAAGTGTAAAGTGTTTTAATAATACGATTTTATTCCATCGATTGACGTACGTTTCGGGAATATAGATTTACAGTTATAATTCTTATTGCCTTCTTCAGAACATTAATACCTAATGATATTGCTGCAAAATCAATTATGATTTTCACACATCCTTATTTGGGTAGAAACAACTGTTCTATAGTTTGTAACCCCACTTGTTTTAATAATTTAAATACTAGTTTTACTCTTTCGATTACTTATCAAATATTGTCCCAAAAAAATGAAAATATTTAATGTTCTGAAGAAGGGAATAACAATGATCACTGTAAATCTATATTTCCGAAACGTACGTCAAGTGATGGAATAAAATCGTATTATTACACTTTTGTATTACAATCTCATCGTTCCTGAATTGTGGTTACCATGAATTTTTCTTTTTAATTAAATCTAAAAGTTAAATTTAACAGTTCATGATATCCTAATTTTGAGTAAGTATACTTAATTTTTTATTAAAAACAAATTAGTTAAAGCTTTTTGAATTGAATTTTACCATACTGTTGAATTTTCAAAAATAAAATAACATTTGGCTTGTGTGACATTACGATACTGTTTGAATTATTGTAAGTTTTCTTTTTCATTATTTTAAATAAGTGTCATATATCATTGAAATGCTAGAAAATTTCTCTTTTTGATTCAATTAAAATTCATTATGGTGTTCAGAAAAACTGAAGGTGATAGTTTCAGGAATTCGAAGTGTTGTATTTAAAATCCGAATAGATATGCGTATACCCATAATAGTTATAATCAAACTATGAGTACTATTAAATTATAACTTAAATGTCTGAAACTTTCCTTATTTAATCTTCTTTCTAAGTGTTATAATATCTGAGATCTCAATACATCCCTAGTAATTTTTGGACACACTGTAGATGTTAATTATTATAAATTAGAATGTTACAAATACAGTTCAATTCTTTATTTGAATCCGCCCTGTAAGCAGAGTTTGTACAGTTTTTTAAGTAAATTTTTAAATACCGAAGCCATAACTGAAAGTTGTAATGAATAACACTATAAGACAAAATTTCTCAAATAACGAATTACAAGATTTATTATAATTAAGTATTGACTGACCACCTTAAACAATTACTTCATATTCAATCAGAAATATCATAAAACGTTAATTATGTTAATCTTGAAATATGTCTCAAATGGTAAAAACTAATCATGGTTAATAGAAATCATCTTAAGTGCATTCAAGATGTCTCTACTAGAAACAGATTTACTGGTTTTGTCCTTTAGAGTCTGATTGCTATAATTTAATTCACTAGAGTATTGTGAATGATCTGATAAAGAAGAACTAAGTTTCATTGCGTTCAAGATATCTTTACTAGAAACAGATCTACTGTTTTTGCCCTTTAGGGTCTGATTGCTATAATTTAATTCATTAGAGTATTGTGAATGATCTGATAAAAAAGTACTAAGTTTCATCGCGTTCAAGATATCTTTACTAGAAACAGATCTAGTGTTTTTGTCCTTTAGGGTCTGATTACTATTATTTAATTCAATAGAGTGATGTGAATTATTTGATTCAGGACTATTAAGGTGCAATGTACTTTGTATGGTTACCTGATTTGTAAAAATAGCATAGCCTTCTTCAACTAAAGTGTCATTCATGTAAATGTCTATATCTCCTGAGGTATCTGCTAGAAATACTTCCAGAATTTGTCTCTAAAAAAAAAAAAAAACTGATCAGTAATCTAATGGTTAAAACAACATTAGTGATATTCTGCTAAAAAATAGAGTGCCCAACTGAGAAACTGAGTGGCTCAGTTTTATTCGTACTTTAATACATAACCAAAGATGTAGAAGTTTCCGATTTGAGTTAGTTTATTTGGAAATTCATGTTATGCTTGTGAAGAAAAGAAAATCTGAAATAACTTCAGTGTGTGATGAAATAAATTAGTCAATATTACGAGATAATGTTTAGACACAGGTATCTTTTTTTATGTAAAAAAAATCAGTGTAACTGTTCGGACACCGTGCCAAAAGTTATTGTAGGCGGTTTTTAATTAAAAGGTCTTGACAATATCCTACCACATCTTCCTTAAACTAAAATAACCCAATCTAATTAAACTTAACTTAGTCCAATGATTTTTGATTTGAAGTTTGGTATGTTTACATAGTTTTGTGAGACCATGTATTACATGATATGAAAATATTTTTTTATTAAAATGTATATTGAAGTCAATGTTAGTGCTTGTTAACGATTACTTTTCTACTTTTAATACACCTTTTGATAAAAAAATATTAAATATTTCTTGTCTTGAATTGAAAAAAATATCGAGTAAGAATAAATCACAATTGAACTCATATATAGGTAGAATGTAACAAATTTTTGTATTAATCTCATATTTCCAGAACATGATAAAAATTTAACAACTGGACTCATATACAGGTGAATGTAATACATTATAGTTAACTTGGCTAACCTGAATCAACGTTATTAAATAAGGAAATTACTTAGTAAATTTTAAGAAAACATTTAAACATTTTTTAAATTGAGTAAAGTTTGCTATATGAGGTTCTCCGGAACACATTTATTTACTTTTAAAATTTAAGTAAGGTTTTAAACAATTAATACGTTTGGAGAACATTAGATTTATTTACCTGAGGTTCTAGTAAAGTAAGACTTCTTAATTAGCATTTGAATTTTACAATAGTTTAACCCTCCGATAGATGACAAGTCTGCGAGCAGTAAACTGGGGAACAAGGTTCCCAGGGACGTTCAAAGAAAGATGTCGAGGTGACATGGATTTTCAGTATACAATTGTGCTCAGTATATGTCTGCATCATTTTGTATGTGTAGCTTATGGCTTTTAAAATGCCTTTTTGTATATAGACATATAAAAAATATAATATAATGATTGGAATGGAAAAAACAATTTTTTTAAATTTATACAAAGTATTTCTGGTATATTTGGTCACATAGGCAGTAGAAAGAATGAAAAAAAAGTACATACATTACAGTGGTATTCTATGTAGATGTTAATGGTACAGCTGCCACTTGGCAAGTAGCGCAACAAGCAAATTGATGCGGGTACTCAGTACAAACCGGTAATTGGCAGGTAAAACATTTGGATCGGGTTATACGTTGGCGATGATATTGCTGACGACGTAAATGACAAGACCAACAATTAGTTCGAGGTGCAAATTCAGGTTATATCCCTGCTGTGGTCTGTGTAATACCTGAAATGGTACAAAAACGCAAGGAATAGATATTGTATGTTTTTAGTGTGCTTTATTTCAACTTACCACAACATCAAATGCTTCCATGGCACTTCGTACTTTGGGATAGCATGTTATGGATGGATTGGTAGCTCGTTCCTCAATGTTTGGCACTGCTAATTGTTTTGTCAACAAAAACGAACGTCGTTTATCTGACTTTCAGAGATGATTCATTTCATGATATATTATGAAGGAAGCCAATGCAGCAATATCAACTATGTTGTAGAACAATGCAAGTGGACAACGAATTGTCGAACGTTTGCATGTATAAGTGCCAAGCATTTGATTCATTGTATCCACCCCGGATTTATGGGTATTGTAGTCCAGAATAGCCATTGGTTTTTGCTTGTTTAGATTATCTACCTCAGAAGTGTAATGCATAGTAGAGAGCAATAGTACCGATTTATTGTTCTTCTGCACATATGAACACAATGAAACATTACCATTATGGAAACCATACAATGAGCTTAACACAGGACGCGCAGGACTTTTCAAAAATTCAGGTGGAATGAAAGTTTTGTTTACTCGCACCGTTCCAACAAACGCAGTTTTTTGAGCCATCAATAATGTTACCACTTCTAACGTTGAAAAGAAATTGAATTGTCGGCATAAACTGTGCGACCGACACCAAGGTAGTTTCCAACCAAATCATGCGCGATTTTCTGACCTTGATATACCTCGCGTTCGCGAACTAGCATCTTTCCACCATATATTATGCCCTTGAGGGGATAGAACGATATTGTGTCACATAACCACCATACTTTTATTCCATATTTGGCAGGTTTGGAAGGAATATACTGTGTAAAACGTGTGCAGCCTCGATGTATATGCAAATAATTGTTCGTCTATAGCTAGCGAACTGTGCGGAGTGTAAGCTGCGCTCAAATTTGCCTGTTACATTAGCCAAATATCATCAATGGCGGCAGTTTTGCTGGTGGGAAATCTCAGCGGCCGTGAATTCGCATTATCAAAACAAATGAGTTTTGTAATGGACACAAAACGATCATGCATAAAGCAGCTTTGAATATTGGAGCATGAGTTGAGTCTCATAGTTCCCTCACAGACTCAGTGTTGGATTTTGTCAGCCCAGCATATAAAATGATCTCCCCAAATGCATCAAAGCACAATGCAGTCAAAGCTTTCCATTCCTTCTGCTTGGCTGGATTCTCCTGCTTCCATATAGCTGCTACCTGGTTGGCCTTGCGGTTCATTTCGCGAATGATGATGCGAGCGATATCTTCTGTGATCAGGGAACGAAAGATTACTAGTAGATCATAAATCTTCTTGTTCGATGGCCCTGGTTTGTTTTGTTTGTAGTGGATGATGTTATGAGCACGTATACGGCTACTTCATGGGTCACCTTTGTACCATTTCGTCCCATTTTTAGACATAGAGTAAGCAGCAATCTGAGGAAGAGCAGAAATGGCAGCAGTCGCTTCTTCACGAATCATATCCACTGGATCATCGTAGTCTTCATCGAATTGGTAATCATTGATTTCCACATTTGCTTCGCCTTCTACATCGGACACATCTCAATCATATTCTGACTGGTACGTAAGGTCAATGTCATCATCACCATCGTCAAAAGGCTTCTCATTGTCGCTCATTTCAACTTCTACATAAGCCCGGCATTATGCATCGGCCTCGCGTTTCTCCTCCGCAGTCAAACGTTGGTATCGTGCTGTGTTATTGACAACCGTATTTACAAGATCCCAACCATCATGAACCATTTTTTTTATAGTAAAAAACAAACAAATACAAATGATTATATACCGGAACAAAAAACAAACCGAATTACCTTATAAACAGAAAAAAATATTAAAAAAACAAAATTATACACTAAAGTCACAGAAACACAAACATACGTTTCACTTGTCAAACGGTAGTCTCAAACTGGCTGGCAGGTGGTTCATAAACACGCTCCATTGTCTCACTTCTTCGGCTCTTTTATATACAAGGTCCGTAGGGACATTCTACCTGCGTTTACGTAGAAAACACCTTAAAAAAAATACAAATGCGAACGAGTGGTCGAACCGGTCTGAAACCTGATTTAATCGATTCAGAATGTCGTTTTCATGGAATATATGTAGCGGAACCTTTGTACCGCATGATAACAAAAATTATAAATACATAAAAGTTGTAAAAGTTGTGGGTCTTCTCACCGATCGGAGGGCTATAATTTGAATTCAATCATATTTGCTTTAGACATCTATAATTATTGTTTACGAGTTAAATCGTTGAATTTATAGTAAAACTATTTTATCGATTTTATTTTAGAACTGAAGGTACTTTTTTGACTTTATCATTGAACATTGGAGTTTTATTTTCTGTGCTGTTCAACAAACCATGCCCTTAAGCCAATTGGTATACAGGAATTCTTAGGGTAGCCGTTCGTTAAAAGTTTTTGTGGTTAGATAAAACGTGGAATTCTGAATTTTTGGACTCCCGTGGTATTCAAGATTCCCTTTCATTTTAAAATATTTCCAAAGTCATACCACTTCCGGTTATGTCGGAAGTCGCCATTCTCCTCCTTATTCTACGTGGAACACCCGGTATACTATTTCATTTATGGATTCCTGAGATAATTTCATGATGAGTTCCATCAGGTTTCCCTATACCTATTTTCAACTTTGTAAAAAAGTAGCCTTATATCTAACGTGCGTATATAATTAGATGGTCAAATGCAGAATTTGATTCTGCATCAACTCGCTATAACTTTCCCTATACCTATTTCCAACGGTTCTCTTGTTAATCCATATTTTCTGTTATAATATGATTTTTGGCAGAAACCGAAACATCGTTTGCTTTCCGAAACAAAATGAACATGACTGAAACGGCAGAATTTTACTCTATTTAGAACATGAAAACAAAACATTAACATAATAAAATTTAGAACGTAATAACAAATGAAAAACGTAAAAAAAAAGGAATATAATGACAAAAAATAATAATGTAAAATTACAATAATTGTTCTATATGTCCTCCATTTTGGTTTAAACATTGGATAACTCTCGTCATTACTCCTCGCGAAACAGGCCTCCGAAGTTCGTCTGAATTTAGATTAGTAAACGTTCCGTGAACACCGTTTAATACATTAGTTTTTTTGCACGGCCCCAGGGGTGAAAATTCAAGGGCGTCAAATCGGATGATCTAGTGGCCGGTTCCAGGGTCCCTGTAGGCCAACCCACCGATCCTCGAACATCCAGGTCAATTGCTAGCGTACAACTGAAGTGGAATGTGCTGGAACACCATCCATTTCATACCAACTGTTTACTCTGTCACGTGGAGGTAGACCATTTAGGAAATTACTAACAAACCATATGAGTATCTCAAATACCCGTTCATATTTTTATCGCACACTTGATATGCCTATCTATTCTCCATAATTAAACATTACAACTAAGGTGGTCATGGTAATTATGTATTCTTACGACATGTGCATGTAGTGATTATTTCGGCGATTTATAATTACTTGTTTGCTGAATTGTGATTCATAAGTTCACATAATCTTATGACGAAATCTCCGATCTTGGGTAATTTTTATGCACATGAACTCGCAAAAGTCGACCCGTCTTGCCTCATCAACAAGACGTAATTCATGCACAGTTATCTCAGAAAAAGAATGCATTTTATGTTTTCTTAATATTGTTGATCGATGCTCTGAAATATGCAAATTCAGCGTTGCTGTTGGAATTGAACTCCGTGTATAAGCTTGAAAATAAGCCAACACATTCACCTCGTTATCTTCATTATCTATTACGAGTTACCCTTATACCATAAACCAAGCTTCGATTATTCCGAATTTACCGGAATTCATCGTTCGTAAGTTTGGATATCGTTCGTTAAATATTCTGGATGCTCCTCTCATATTTCGTCCAGATTCACAATGCGTATAACATAAATTTAAGAAACCATTATTGGAATATTTTTCAATATTCTCCATTGTAAACTACTTGAGGAATATGAAAATGTAACCTTTCACCATTATTACACATATTTAAAATACTTATCTTGTTGGGTTTTTTATGGCGTTTCTTTGTATTATGTTATACAAATCTAAACGTTTCAATAACATTTACAACTATCTACGTCAGTATTAATATGATCTTTGATAATTGTTTTAGATGTTGAAACAAATGTACGAAATTTGAAAAAATAAGTATTTTAAATATGTACTTGAGAAAATTAACAAAATCACTAGAACTGTAAGTAGATAACTAACGAATGTGTGAGCTGATACTGTTTTAACATAAAATCAACATTGTTTCTATTCCTGTCAAAATCAAGACTTACTATGTAGGACAGTTGGAGTTTCATCGGCTTTTGATAAAAGATATGGATTAACACACAAACCGTTGGAAATAGGTATAGGGAAAGTTGTGGTGATACTTTCTCGTTAAAAAAAATTCAATTTAAACCTGAAGTGTTACTTTCTTAAATTTTGTTGAAACAAAATATTTATTAAATTGAAATAAGTAATCTATACTGCAATTTATTAGAATGATAAGTTATAATAATAATTTTCCCAGGCTAGCTGTTTAATATACGAACATTATGTAATTATAATTTACATTCAATATAAATTGTTGAACTTTGACAAAAACAATAATTGAATGGTCCTGAATTTATATTCAGCAAGCTCAAAACGTATCTCCAATATCGAGTATTGATACTGATATGAGCCAATCTAATCGAAACTAACCATGACCAACTTTGGTAAGGTATCTTAATTTGAATTGAATCATTTAATGTAATAATAGTAGAAGGTTGCTCAATCTACCTGTTAATATAAATATTGTGAAAGATTTGCCTCAGTTAGTTTACTTAAATTAAATTCTGACCTTTAGTCACAATTCATAAATATTGATTTACATTCAAATTATTTATGGACTTAACCAATAATATACTCTGGAGGGCTATACGCTCCCTTTACTTAGGAACAATGACAAATAAATTAAGTCTTTCAATTCTTTAAAACTAAAACAATTGAGGTATGGAAAATTTATATTGATCTCTTTTAAATTTACTGTAAACATTAGAAAATGTCTGTTCCATAATCAATGAAGGTATCATTTAAAGTTTTATTCTCTTCCACAATTAAGTCAGTCTAAATACTTCTTTCCAACCTAATATCGTGGTACTATCTACTTTAATTTGCATTAAACTGGAATTATTAACTCCAAGGTACAAATCAAATTTACCAATTAAGTTAAACATTAAACATAAGTATAACAAATGTATTGTATAACGTCATAAACATAAACATTGACATCTTTTATATAAACCTATCATCCCTAAATCCAGCTATATTTAATCTAGATTCAATGGTCAAGTTCTGATACAATTTTTTTACTCTATCAATAAATTTATCTTCTAAAACGTCTAATCTTTTACCTTTATTTTCAACATGTAAAATTTCAAAATTTTTATCTAACAAGTGATTTTCTAAGTTCAAATGTGACGCATAATTAGAAGTTTCAGTATTGTTTTTATATGAACTAACATATTCAGAAATACGTTTACTAAAACTTCTACCTGTTTGTCCTATGTAGTATTTACATAAACGTATTTCTCAACATGTTAGTTCATATAAAAACAATACTGAAATTTCTAACATTTGAACTTAGAAAATGACTTGTTAGAAAAAAATTTTAATTTTGCATGTTGAAAATAAAGGTAAAAGAATAGACGTTTTAGAATCATTGGGGATTTTTAAAAACAAAAACACAGGTTTGTTATTAAGGGGATTCTTCTGTGGTAAAATCTAGCATAACTTTATCGATTTTTAAATAAATATAACAGGTAAAGTAAACAACTGATTTGTAAATAAAAAATCATGAATATTTAACACATCCAACTGAAGGTCGCTGGTTACTTGAAACCGTGCAAAATCCGTTCGTTTTTCTTTATAAACATCGGAAAAACGTAAAAAAAACTGAATTTTTCATGCAGTTTTTATATTATATCGTCATAAATTTGTAACAATAAATAAGGCAGCGACATTCATCAAAATTTCAATAATGATTTGGTACCATCGTAAACTACTTAACTTTATTTTTGGGACCGTTAATTCAGTTAAAAGACAATCGTGCATTGATTTTAAAAACAGCTTGCAAATGTTCTGTCTCTATGTGCCGTCTCCGTTAGCACTCAGCGCTTTCATTACAAGCGGGTTCCCGGAACGCTAATAAAACTGATTATCGAAAAGAAAGAATAGTATACGTATGGTAAGAATCAAATTTCATTTATTATTTATTATGTAGTTTATTGTTCAGTTCTGCATAAAATTTTAGTCCTACTGTTCGTAGGACTTTTGAGTTGTTTAATTTGAGTTGCAGTGATACCTGTGTGAGTGTTTAATATTTACCTTTATACACCTAACAATGGGAAGAAGTAAGAATAAGAAGCTGGGACTTACCCAGCATCGAAAAAATAAAAGATTGCTGGTAAAGCGTAGGTAAGGGCAACTTTTTTTGTCTGTTTACGTACAGGTGGCTCGTCGTACAATCTTTTTTTTATGACAAATCATTGTTTAATTTTTTATACTTATCATTCCTTCCTTTGTTTTTAATCAAGTTGCAAACCAGGACCCTATTCCACCATTGGCTTTGCAACTTTGCAGTTTTGACATGTTACATTTCAAACGTATTTTGCGTCTCACCGTTTTATTTATTTTTTTAAAAAATAGTCTAATAGTGAAAATTCTAGCTTTAATTTTGCCTTAACTTTTTCACAAATTAAAAATATGGTAGAACGCAAAATAAGTTTGAAAAGTGACATGTAAAGCTGCAAAGTTGCAAAGTGAATGGTGGAATAGGGCCCAGGGCAGTGTCCGGAGGTAGGTATAAAGCTGTGCATTTCTTAAAAAAACTAGTATACTTTACGAGTTGTCATAGTGACAGATGCTTTTTTAACAAATACATGCACAGCTTATACCTATGTTTAAAAGAAAGAAGTTATCAGACATACATTTACTGAGACTAACATTGGAAACTGATGTTATTTCAAAATGAAATCGTTTACTCATTCTACTTTCCTGTACGACGGACCTATTGGTAGCGATTTGCTTCAAAACTTTATCTTTTTACAAAAATTATTCATATTCTATTTCTATAGACTGGCAGAGATAAAACACAGAATTCTTCTGAATGAAGATCGTCGTGTGTCAAAATTTATCCAAAACGTAGCCGCACTGGTGGACGAACAGGAACCTTCCACTAGTACTGCCGATAGTCTTCATCATGAACAGGATCATGAATTCAATAGTGCTTCTAGGACTTCGATTTCTCCAGTTCCCGGTTGTTCGTATACTGAAAACATGTCTGATGATGATGAATCGGAATCTTCGAATGTTAACCAAGATAGACCTAAAAATGACATCGAAGACAATGTAAAGAGCAATTCGTGGGAGGGACGAAGAATTGTCGAAGTACAATCTTTTATCAACCAAATTTTGTCTTTTCCACACCATCAATTATTTTCTTGCACGTCAGGAACACCTGAACAATCTGTGCGAATAATTAAAGAAATTCGTCAAGGGTTCATTTCTATATTTGTTTTAAAATGTGGTTTATGTCAAGTGGAACATCGAGTTCAAACCGATCCGAATGAAGGCATGTTAAATACAAACGGGGCTGCAGTGTTAGGTGCAATAAGCATTGGATGTGGGTTTTCACAATTGAATGAATTTGCCGGAACAATCAACGTACCAAATATTTCGTATAACCGCTATAAAACTATCGAAGAAAATTTACAAGGTATAATTGACGAAGAGTCATGGCAATGTATGCTTGAAGCTGGGAAGGAAGAAGCAAGAATGGCCAGGGAAAGAGGTGAAGTGGATGAAAATGGTATTCCATTAATTAAAGTAATTGTTGACGGAGCATGGTGTAAAAGATCCTACCGTTCTGCCTACAATGCACGTTCTGGTGCTGCATGTATAGTTGGGGCAAGAACTGGTAAACTCTTATACCTAGGAATAAGAAATAAATTCTGCTCAATGTGCTGTATGGGTGAAAAAGAACACTTATGTTTCAAAAATTGGGACGGAACATCAACTTCCATGGAAAGTGACATTATCCTAGAAGGATTTAAACAAAGTGTCGCTATGCACGGAGTAAAGTATGCATATCTTGTTGGTGACGGTGACAGCAGTGTTTTAAAAAAACTTCACACGGAAGGACCCTATCCCGTTGAAAAAATTGAGTGTTTGAATCATCTACTAAGGAACTATTGCAACAACTTGAAAAATTTAACAACAAAAAAGTTTAGTTCAAAAGGCCTTCCCATCCCGCTTTTTCTCCGCCAAGCCCTACAACAAAATATTCAACGATTAAGAACAGCAGTGGACTGCGCCATAGAAGATCCCAGGACGTTACTTTCCAGGAACAAGTAACTAATTTAAGGAAGGACATCGAAAATAGTATTTGTCACGTTTTTGGCGAACATCTAAAATGTGAAAGCTATTATTGTAAAGGAAACAAGCCTAATGAAAAAAATCTTATTTTGGCTATGAAACAGTGTGGATTGTATAATGACATAATTTCACTGGCAAACAGACTAATATACAATAGCAGAAGTTTAATAAAAAATATGACAACGAATACTGCTGAATCCTATAACAGTGTACTTGCAAAATTTATTGGAGGAAAGAGAATAGATTTTTCCAAAAAGGAGGATATAGAATGAGATGTCAAGCGGCAAGCATTGCGTTCAATAGGGCGCCGAATTCCAATCTATAATCCACAAAGCAATAACCCAGAAAAGTCCAGGAACCCATACTAAACGGTTTATCTCTACAAAAAACAAGATCAAATGTAGAAGACAGTTGAATTCAAAAAAAAAAAAAAAGAAAATATACACGCCAACCTGCGGCTCAAGCTGACGAAGATTACGGCGCCGTTGAGGAAATTTTGGCCGAGGAAGAATTTTCAAGACGAAAAAATATCCTTTTAAGCTCAATTAAAAAAAAATAAAGACAAAATTCTGCAAATTGCAGAAAATACCAAAGATCAAAGAGAATCGGCACTTTGGGTTCAAGAAAGAAGGAAAAGGATTACCGCTTCTATGTTTGGCAAAATTTGCAAGTTACGGGCAACAACAGATCCAGTTAAAACAGCTAAAGCTCTTCTTACATCGTTTTCGTCACAGAGTACAGCTTAAGGAATTGAAAACGAACGTATAGCAATAAATGATATTTCAGAATATCTAGAAACGTCCATTGAACCGTGTGGATTTTACATCGACGAAGAAGAAAATTATCTTGGAGCTACTCCAAACGGCCTTATCGGAATGCAAGGTCTCATTGAAATTAAATGCCCCTACAGTTGCAGAACATTAACACCAAAAGAGTCGATCGAAAAACTTCCTTATGTTATTCTGGAAAATTAAGAAATGCACTTGAAAACAAATCACAACTACTTCTACCAAGTGCACATTATCAAACGTAACTTTTGTTATTTTGTTCTCTGGACCCCAAAGGGGTTCATGTGTCAAAAAATTCTGCGGGATGACGAGTTTTTCGAGAATATAATGCGCCCCAAACTTCGCGATTTTTATTTCAAACACATGTTGGGCCAAATTGTAAAATTACCTCATAATTAAGAAAAAAACTTCATTGTTGAAGGAATAATAAATAACATATGCATATAAAATTTCGTAACATATTATTCTTATTATGTCCCAAATTTAGTTGTTATGGAGCACCTAACACATTGTTTTGTTTACATCCCTTTGTGTGGTTTTTTGTCAAATTCTGTGTTTAGCACAAAAGAAAACAGCAAAATTTAAATATTTCATTTATATTGTAGGTATCATTTATGTTCCTCTAGTATTTTAAATACTTCATCAGTTAGTACAATAGATGTTTAAGGAAAATAGGTGTTTATTATCTACTCATTTACTTTTTATAGGTAGGTATACACCGTGTCCAGAAATGGGCGGATAAACTCAATGATACGTTTATTTTGATTATTTGAAATAATTTTAGCCATTTATTTTTTATTCCGTGGTCTAATCTACGATGGATAGTTTCCCAGATACAGTACCTCGCATTCTTAGTTGGCCACCCTGTACAATATATTTTTATCATATGACTACCCACACTAGGTGGACTTTATATGCTAGAATAAGTACAAACAGACGTTAAACGAAATCCGACTTTATACGAGTGGATGGGGATTTTTAAGACCTTTAGGATGCTAAATCCCGAGATATTCGAACAATAATTTTATTTAAATTTGACAGCACAGCTTAAATTTGAAAATAACCTAGAACATTGACGATGTTTTGCTGCTATTCAAAATTACTAACTATATGAACCAATAACGACATACGTTTTTAAAATCTTAAACCATGCTTTACTAAAAGATGAGTCATGACACCTCTCGCGTCTCGCCTGCCCGACCATAGCCAATTTATTCGAAATGTTTTGTATGTTACACATGGATTACCAGCTTTATTATAGATCGTGCGGTTTCACGACTAATACCTCCCTATTACCATTACTACTACTCCACTAGTACTTGTATATTACAACAATTATTAGTATAAGAAAGTCACATTATCCCATATGAAGCTTTTATTTCAAACACTGATAAATTCAGTAATTTCGTTGAAAATCATTTTTGGGAAAAAATTTTGTTTTAAATTACAGAGCATCTACTACAACCATTTTTATGTTTGTCATTTATTTTTAAAGTTATGACGTCATTGCCATTTTTTAAACGGCAACCTATAATTTTTCTTATTGATTTCGAGAGTAGGAACTTTTAATTATATTTTAATAATATAAAATTTTCAGGCTATTACAGATCAAAAAACTTGAGAAAAAAATCTTAAATTTCAAAATATGAAAAGCTTAACTTAACAAAATTGCTTCTAGTGGGCTGAATTTGGCGAAATGTCGCTGGCGAAAGATTCGTTTTCAATTTTCATTTTGAAAGAAAAACTGAACACCTCAAAAATAAATGACAACATGAAAATTATAGTAATATATGCCTTGCAACTTAAATGACTCCAGATTTTTTTCTATAAAATTTAATTCAAGGAACATATTGAATTTATTCATTACTTTTTTTGACATTGCAGATGTATTATTATGTACATGTATTTTAAATTTTTTGACCGATGAAACATTTTATTTCATTGAAATTCGAAATTATTAAACGCTTTAAAAACTAAGTACATATACACATTATATATTACGCACAGGTAAATTTTGTACCTATACGAAACTAGGAATCGTATATCCCAAAAAAGATAAGTATTTTATTATGAGTGTTAATGGTGAAAGTTTACATTTTCATAGGAATCGTTTGTTGTTACAAGTGAAAATTCTCGGAGACCGTAAATGTAACAGAATACTACACAACATATCAATTTTATCACTTTCCTGTATTTCGCGTGAAACGTAACCTACGCCCGCACATTCAAGCGTAAGGAAACATCTCGTATATGCAGCATTTGAAGTCTGATGTTATTTAAAACAGAAGAATCCCCTTAACACGATCAAATTGATGTATAGTATTCGCCACTGTTTAACCTTCCCTCTTCATCACATAATTGGTTGTCAGCCTCCCACCACAATTAGTATAGGTTAAGTATTTTGTAGCATTGTAACTTAGTTTAAGACTGGATCTGAAGAAACAGTTGTAATTCATTAAAGATTTTGTAGAAATTAGAAACTATTTGTTTCATTTAAGTGTTAATGTGAATTTCCATCAAGTAAAAGCCAGCACAATTCAGTAGTATATATCCTAGCAAAAATAACGTATCTGCAAATTTCATGTTATCGAAATAATAGCGGTTAAAAATCGAACCTTTTAGAATAATATATTACAGCACTGTACGTGAAACATTATTTGGTCTTTTTTTATTAACAATTATCTTGGATCTTATACTACATATGTATGAACACATTATTGGCATAAGTCTTTAATTTAATAAAAAATTTAACACATACGTTGTTTTCTTCATCTGAGGATGTCAACGATACATAATCAATTTAACGCATATGCAGCAAAATGGAGGATACGGTAAATTTGTAATCAATCCAACCGGATTTACGTGACGTATTTAACGTATCTTCTAAAACAATGGAGGGTTGACAAGGTAGTTGTAACCAAATTAATAAAATTTTAGAGATTTGCAATAATAATGGTATAAATTTTTTTATACCCGAAAATAAAACTTACCTGTCAGTATCGCTTATAACGAAAATTAGAGCTAGGATAATAAAAACTAGGTATAAATTGCTTTAATATTTTAATTTTATGCACAAATAAAAATGTGTACACAAGTTAAACTAAGTTGAATGAAACACAAGAGTAGGAAATAACATAAGTACCACAAGTCTATTAATTGATATAAATAAATTTTAATAAAATATAATATAAATGAAAGTATAAACATCATTATGAACTATCCAAATCATCACTGGAATCGTTGGAGTTCGCTTAATTCGCGCCAGAATGTAAGTTTATGTGCAGGAATTAAACTAGATAATTTATTTAAAATTGATGTTTTACATTCCGGAGCCACTCCACGATTTTCCTCTTTTGCTGTAGGCTTCGTAATTTCACTTTTTAAAAACTTTTTTCCAATAAAATTAAGTTCTTGGTATTCGTCATTTGTATTGTTGATGTCTTCATAGAAGATAGTTTTGAAACGCCTCCTACTTTCTACCTCTCCTATATTCTGGAGTCTGTTTTCTTCAGTTGACATGCCGACATTAGATCTGGCCCCAAAAGAAAATCTGAAACTTTCATTTCTTTCACATCACCATTTCCAACACTTTTAACTGCACTTACAAAGTCTTGAAAGTCATAAACTTTATTAATTTTTCTTAAAGCTGACTCAATTTGATGGTGATAACTGTCTGCTGACATAAAAGTGTGTCCAGGTTCGAAATATTTCATTGTTATCTTGTCGATCGCAGTGTCGTTACTATTTGTAACATATATTAAAAATGAATAAAAACACCAATTTTTATTTTGGGGAGTACAATTATCGACCCAAAGTGTGATATGTTTGACGTCCTGATATACTGGAAAAAAGAACAAAAATGTGCAGATGACGTCTTCTTTATTTCTACCAGCAATACCTTCGTGCCATAAAGCAGCGAAGGTTTTCGCACTATTCTTCCTACATTTTCCTAAAGGTACAAATGTTTCATTATAAACAATAATGCGTGGACAAAATAGAACCTCCTTAAACATTGGCAGCATAATCATTTTTTGCATATCTACCGAAAAATACATGCTGTCAAGGCTGTTTTCTTTTTCGGCATCAGAGCGATTGCTTCTTTTTGTAACTTCCTGATTTTCTATATGTATGTGCCACTTCAAACATCCTTCGCAAGTAGACCCTATACTTTCTTTCGTATGTCCCAGGCTGTGAAGTGTAAATTTTTCGCATTTTTCACATTCTTCATGGCCTAGCTTGGTGAATGAAATATTTAAGCCTTTGGTAACCACAGTTCGGTAACTTTCGTAAGAACATTTTAAATCAGTGTGAAGTTTTGGAACATGTTCATTGCTGCTACCACCCAATGGTTTTAAGTAGTACTTGATGCTGTTTTCTTCACGATGTGAATCACTTTCTCTTCTCTTTACTGCATGTTGCTCAATGTGGTTACTAATATACAAACATCTTTCAGAATTGTTCAAGTTCCAAACCTGTTTGTTAATTATGTTTCTATCTGTTTCAGTAATTTGTTACCTGCAGCGTTTTTTACAAGTTTCATCGCAGCCATCCTTAACAGCATGTTTTTCTTTTTTTTTGTTATCCAAGAATTTTATTCTTTCTTCTCTTGGCTTGACAAATTTTTTTCTATTTCTTTCCTATCCTATTTTAGTGGCCCATAGATCCAATGTGAATAATACGTCTTGGTTTGAAATTCTTGGTGGCGTGTTTTCTTTACTTGTTTTTTCCGTAAATAATACTACAACTGGTGAAGGCGAACGGCCTGTATCGTCATTCTTACAAAAATTAGTCTTGATCCAAAATATCCATAGTATTTATATCTAAAATTTCCCCCGCACTTGTTTCAGTGTCACATTGTCTGATAAAAGTTTCTTTTAACAAATCGAACTGATTGACGTTTATTATTCCACAATTAAAAGCACAATTTGTAAGGCTCTGCACTTCTAAGAACTTTTCATAATTTTCTTGTACGTGTCCGTCTCTTTCTAACAATTTGTTAATATTATTCGAAGAATCCATGAGGGCCAACGTTTTGCCTCTAAACATCTTCAGTATCTAAACAAAATTTAAATGTGACTTGATATATGTGATTATTAACAGCTTTCTACTAACTTTAAAGAAATTTGATTAAAAAAACAAAAGGGTTTTCAGCAAATTTCTGATACTTAAAAGCACACTTATCTAAGAAAGTCTCAAAAACGGTAATGACACAACACATGAACTGTGCACCCAACGGCGTTGTTTTCAACAATGAATAAAAATCGTTAATTTAGATAAATTTGGGGCATCAATCAGGTACATTCGCGCCAAAACCACCCCTTCCGCAAATCAATCAGATAAATCCGCGCCGAGATGCATTCCTTATGCATCCTCCAATTAAAAACGTTAACACTGAAGTGGGTGGATCGTTACCAGTCGAAATTAATGTATTCGTGACTAAACCGTTACGTTGGGAGCGCCACTTATTGCCGAGCATGATTTCCTACACGACAAAGCCGTATCTACCAGATACGTCATTTTCGCTAAGTAATATCGAAAATGTATCGTACGGATACGGTAAATCGCGAGAATAAATGCAGATACGTTGTTTTGTCAAGTATTATACTAGGAAGATAAGTTGAATGTTACAATACGTTAAATTTGAAGAGCGTTTTTTTGCAAAAAAATTTTTTTTTAAAATGGTCACGTACATTTTTCTAAATCTGCTGAATTTATTGCATATAAAAATGCAAAAAACTTAAAATCGACCAAATTTGCATATATGTACATTGTTATTGTTAAGCACGGCAGAATGGTATAACAATGTTTTCATCACCTTGAACATTTGGTTTCTTGACAAACCACAACTGTTTCTTTACTCAAATCTCGGATCAACTGTTTACTTACATACTTAAAATAGGTTATGATATATTTGAACTACACTATTTATTTAGGAATACTCTCTCAATTTAAGATTAAATTATTTAAAACGTTTACATTCACCTACTTGTTTGTCAATGTCCAAGCTTAAATACGGTTTAACAAATCCTTTGGCTTTTCAATTGTAACTAAATAATTTTGGACCACCCATTCACCATTTACTTTTATAAGCATAATGTGAATCATTTTATATGTATTAGTTCCCTTAAAGGAAAGTGAGCATAAAACACTCCTTTGTGAATGTAGACTTATTCAACTTATGCATTATACACATTTATATTTTTAACCAAATCGGATAATATACACTTTGGCCCTTTAAATCCTGTATATAATCACAAGTAAATTTCAGCAACCTTATGTTTAAATTATTGCAGATAAAAACTTTCAATTTTAATGTTTGAAATTTTTTTAAATTTCAAACTACAATAATAAAAATGGCCGAAAAATGTAAAGGTTCAACATTTCCGCATTGACGTAAAATGCATACTTGCTAATGACAACTCAAAAATGCAACGCGAACAGATTTGTGACCGTCTCGTGTCAATGTTAAATGCAAACGGGACTAGTCCTCAGGGAAAAAAAAGGAAAGGTCCCCAAATGGGAGGGCGGACTGTTTGAGCTTTCCAAGCTTCTTCAGCCACAATCATGGATTCCTAGCATATACATATATATATATATATATATATATATATATATATATATATATACGTATATATGCATGGTGGGATTATGGATGGGTGTGGTCAGGATAGAATCAGAAGGGACGTTAGGGTTCTGAGGGGGAAAATACTACCCCAGCATTCGACTAAGCAGCCGCACATACAAGGTAGACGGTAACGGGAATTGTACCGATTACCTCTCGAATGTTAAGCAGGTCGTGTCACCTTTACGCTACTAGCTCGGTGCGGGCTAGTCCTCATTCCCTAGTCCGATTTATAACTTTTCATCCCTTTAACAGGAGGGATATTTAAACTGGCCAATGAAAATTCGTAAAACCTAGAAGATCTTGATAAAATTTTGCTGCTGTGAAGTTTCGTTCTCATAATTTTTATGTTTTTAATATCCTGATACAACTGAATTACATTTTTTCCCGATCAAAATCAATTACAACACAATTTTTAATTGATTTTATATAAAATTCTCTAGGATTGTAACGGGAGTTTAGAAAAATCAAAATTTCGCGCTAAATTATATGAGATTAGATATTTATATATTATTTTCTGGATAAAGAAACGGTTATTGTTTATTTTTATTTGAATGTAATTAATATTAAGATGAAAAGCTAGAGTTTATTTCAATAAGTTATCTATATATTCAATGTGAAAATATTTAAAATACGCGGCATTGCGAGTGCATTAATATGTTGGAAAGGGATGACGCTGTCATAATAATGATATTCCGTTTTTAAGTCAGTCGCATATAGGGAGCGGCCACAGAGAGGCGAAATAAGTAAGCGAACAGAAAGGGTCGCATCAAAAATAAGCGATCAGAATTCGCAGTGTAAGTGACATTGTATAGTCACGTTGCTCTATAAAGTGTTAAAATTACAAATAAGAATTAATTAACGGTGATAGGGAAGAAGTAAAAAATTACCTTCCTTATTAAAATAATAAAAAGTGACGTAATAAGTGAAGATAGCGCGTGTTGTGCATCTCAGAACCGTAATCAATTGTGTTTAAATAGTGAACAATAAGTATAATAAACGGTAATCGACCCAAATTGGGAAATCGAAGCATAACGGACAATAAATCGAATTTATTGAGGTGTAAAAAGGAAGCCTTCGCTGTTTGTAAAGAGCCTGCATTTTGTTGCGCAGGCTATTTGTGATTAAATTTGAACAATTATGTAAAAACTGTGTAGTGGAAATATATCGAACAATTATTTTATACTAAAATCATTACTTACTTAAAGAAAATTAGAAACGTATTCATCTACACATGGGTATAAGAAAAGATAAGGAAAACAATAGAAAAACGGTAACCGGGTGCCGGCAAGTGACATCATCCGAAGAGCAATTTCTTACCTTTCTGAGGCCCGTTATCAGCGGGCAAAGAAACGCCAGCATTACATCATCAGTTGCAACGAAAATAAGTAAGAACCTTTTTGTTTGTTTAATATATAATTTTTTTTTGTGTTTGATTTTCTCGAAACTTTACATTTGATTACCATAATTAAACGACAATTAAACAAAAATAATCGTTCAATTCTGATAAAGATTTTATTTGTTATATGTTAGCTTTAAGAAGGTTATTGTAAATTTAGGCTTGATTCTATAAATATTTGTAAACATATTGATGTAATTTCGTTCATAAATAAAATTTAATTAAATCAGTATAACGTTTGATGTACTTTTATTGCTAAAGATTATTAATATCACAAGCTTATACAAATATTGAATATATAAATGCAGAAAGAAGTCAACTCAATAGGAATCCACATAAATAAATAAATCGAAATGAATATAATTTTGGGCAATGATAACAGAAATCGTTTCTTTATCTTAACTTGAGTTAGCCGGTGCAAAAAATTAACAAAGGAGTGAGTAAACATAAAGCTTAAAATTCATTTACGCAAACCGAAATTAATTAGCAAGCAAAGGAAACATTTACTAGAAAATGATAACTTTATGAATTGAACCTATTCAGTTTTAATAAAACATAATAAAAAATAATCATCTCAAGTACTAAATTTTCTTTAATAATGTTGATATTATAAAAAAGTTTAAAAGAACTCCAATCTTATTCTTTGGAGCGGGTTAAACAAACAAAAGTAGTATCTAAGGGTATTACGCCCGTTGCAAGAGCCACCCTAAAACGTGACGTAATCAAAGTTATTTTTGCTAAACTCAAATTGGCGCTGTTTAATTTGTTTCATTTGTTAACAATTTTTGTTGAATTTAGTATAAATTTTATCGACAAGCGGAGCCTCTAAATTTTGCCCTTCAAACTAAAATAAGTCACAGTTTGATAAGTGACGGTTCGTTATCTTTTATAAATACTGAACTGAATGTTAATTTATTTTCAATATAAACATTAATTTATACTTCGCTGTAAAATTAATTTAATAGTTTTGAACGTTAACTTGCAACCTTATTTTGAACTTGAATATACGATTTATGTAATATTTATACAAAACGCTTTAATGTATTTTCAACCCTTACCATTGGCGTAGCTTCGTTCTCAAACATCTCAAGTTCTGTTACATGTTTATACATGAATATTGCTTACTGAATTAATGAATATTATACTTTATAAAATAAGCTGACTTCAGACTAACAAAAACAAAAAAATAATGATCAATCAAAATGTTTCACCTCAAAGTTGTAGCGATTCGATGCATTTCTGCATCTGACCATCCAATAATATACAGGGTGTCACATTTGAAAGAACGAGCTTTTTCAACTTTGAAAATGATGTAATTGTCATCAAATTTTTGACAACGTGTATGTGATAAATCAATTGTCAATGTGGATTTCGAAAGTATAATTCTTGTGCTTCCTTCTACCTCAGAAATACTTACCACCGTCGAAAATGTGTAAAAGGACCAGGGTTGAAAATAGGTATAGGGAAACCTGATGGAACTCACCATGAAATTTTCTCAGGAATTTAAAAATGAAATAATATACCGGGTTTTCTAATTAAAATAAAGAAGTTAATGGCGACTTCCGGGATAACCGGAAGTGATCTGATCTTGAAAATATTTTAAAATGAAAGAGAATCTTGAATAATCCAGGAGTCCAAAAATTCAGAATTCTACGTTTTTTCTAACCACGAAAACTTCTAACGAGCGGTTACCCTGAGAAATCCGGTATATTACCATCCAGTGCGGCAGATCAAACAAATAGAAGAGGGAAAGCGCGTTACAATTTTTCCAACTTTGTGTAATAGCTTTCAACCAATCAACAAGTATTGAAATTATCTATCAAATTCAAGAATTTCCTAATGTATGTCTAAAATTGCAACCGACCAATTTATGTTGTTATAAGCACTTTATCCCATAATTCATTTTTGTTACAGTCATAAAATTGCAATGAAATAATACAAAAGTAACAAACAATATGACAATTATAAAGATCACAATGTGCAATTAATACCGTTACGAAGCATGAGCCCTTCAACTTTCATATTAAAGTTTATGTAGAATGGTTCAATTAAGTATATTGTTGCGTGAGTGTATTATGAATTAAGAAGATTTTGTTGTCTACTTCAAATGTGCTATTTTCTAATTGTTTGAATATTTTAATTTTATTTTCCTATTTCGATCTTGTAATAAATCTGTTACAAAACGCAAATGGGCTTCATACTAATGTACGTTGTGATGTTCGATTATTTTGCTTTGTTATGGTCGAAGCAAATAAGTGAAAAAGCACTTTATGGAGGTTTCAAATACTTTTTCTTATTGCCTTGAGAAAGATAATTCAATTTTAGATGAAACTTGTTTGTAAAAAGGTACCTCTAAAGTATCTTTTATGATTATATCAAAAACTATCAACTTCAGAGCTAAAAAAGGAGATTTCCATTGAAGTACATTTTTAAACCGTGATAGATTTTCGATATTCACAATACACACACGCCCCCTCACCCAACATACGAATTTCAATATAAAATGGTTTAAAATTAATTACAGTGATGGTGTCATCATCACTTTGGCTACCTTTTTTTAAAAAATGCACAAATAAAAGACCGTTACTAAAACAAATCGCGACAGCAAATAACTAAAACACAAACAATACCAACCTCATAGTCGATGCTGTGAATATGGCCAATTAGTATTTTATTGCTCACTAACGAAAGAAAGCGGTTAGAGGCTTCAATTGTCCACTGAGTCATCTCACATGGTGGATAAATACTGGCTAGCCTACATCTAATAGCTTGTTGCGGCATACCACAAAATTTTCTATGTAGAAACTTCAATGTATTTGGATTTACCGCTGACACTGTACCATAATCAACATAGTATACCTAAAATGGAGACGAAGTTAAATACACACTCGACAAACTATTAAATAAATACACTTAAAATTAATTATTATCCAACACAGGTATTGCATAACATTACAGGACTAATCTACAATAGCTGCTGAAACTGTTTAAAAAGCAAGTTCCCGATCTAGTGCAGTGAAGATAGGCGTGTGCGTTACTAAGCTGGTTCTACCATTCGTTTGATTTAAAATTTGTAAAATATATCGAAAAAGCGCCGCAGTAGTCTAAATGTATACAGGTTTATCATGAGCAACAGACAGATTTCGTATGACTATAAAGTACGAAAATAGCTTACACGGTATAAATAACGCAATTATTATCTTAAGTACTCAAATTCCACTTACATTTATAAAATGCGATAAAATCTACAAAAGTAAGCCCACTGGATTTAATTTGTACCAAAAACAATAAATAAACAATTGTTAAATTAGAATGTGGTAGCTAAAAACTGTTGTTGAATAGTTTTCGTCCAACCTACCTTCAACCTACATATTAAATCTATTTGTTTCTATTAGTTTAATTAATCTTTACATATAAAGTTGTTAACATATTACGTAAAGCAAAACCTCCAAAGAGCAACTTATCCTTTCGTCAGCGCCGTGCTTTACATGATCTTAAACGTAATGACAATACAATAATATTACAATCAGATAAAGATAATGCAACTGTTATATTAAATATGAACGGCTATAACATTAATGTATAACTACTGTTAGAACCACTGACATCGTGAACTACCAAAAGATCCCACAAAAATATTTCTTTTGAAAACTAAAGAGCTTCTTAAATTATCATCTATCCTTGACGAAATAAAAAAGAAACTAACAAAATGAATGTGATCCTGAATTTTTGAAAGCTGACTATAAATATTTAACAGAGTCCTTACAAGCTAATGGATATTCACTTAATGATATTAATATTATTACACCTGCTAGACATAACCGTAAAGAAAAACTAATGCTTAATGTTGGTACTGCTTTTCTTCCTTTTGCAACTAATGTTACAGATAGAATTGAAAAAATCGTAATTATCATGGAATTAATACCGTTTTAAACTTACAAGAAAAATTAAAGAACACTTAAGGTCATCTAAAGATGTTTTAAACCGATTATCATCTTCCAGAGTATATAAGTTATCTTGTTCATCTGGAAAAGTATACATTGGAACCACAAAACGTAGCTTTGATACAAGACGTAAAGAACATATGAGATTTTGTAGGTTAGATCAAGCAGAGAAATCTGCGATAGCTGAGCACGTTTTAAATAATTTAAATCATGACATTCAATTTGATAATACGAAAATATTGTCGACAAACTCATGATTATGTTCGTTTACAACGTGAAGCTATTGAGATATATAAACATCCTAAATAGGCAAGAAGAAAATCTCCCTTTAATTTTTGCTGTTTTTTCTTAGCCCTTGAAGTAAATGTTTTTACCAATTATATGTTAAATTATCACAGCACTATAATTTTACATATGTAGTTGAAATTAAAATTAAACGTACTACATTGAGTTTTGACTGTAAAATAACATTTACAATTATTAACATCGCAATTTCTTTATTAGATTCGACTGGATCTGTAATTGATGTCAAGTTTCTATATGTGAATGCGTTTCCCAATTCCAAATTAAAGTTTTTCACTTTACACTTACATCATAATTTGATTAAATTTTGTTAAATTTGCTCTTTGATTATAACAATTTTCACTGTTAGTCTTCGACCGTTAGAGGGTGTTCTGATTTGTCATCTTCAGGGCAGTTTAAAAATATTTATTTTTTTCATAAATTTGTTTCAACATTTTAAACGATTCTAACTAACTGTGTTATAGAAACGTACAGATTAGTGTAAAACACAAATACAAAAATACACAATTAAAAACCCAAAAAAGCTAAGTATTTCAATTATGTGTAATAATGGTGAAAGTTTACATTTTCATATGTCATAACTTTGGTTTTTCTCAAGCCTTTATCAAATTTGATCTCTGGTACTAACATAATCTTTATCGGTATGTCGCATTCAATAGGGACGTTTCCAACAAGTATTGTGTCACGTCGCTAGTTCCGCAAGGGTCAAATTTAGGCCCTTAAACGATATACCCGACTGTTTGATGCATTCCAAATGTTTGGTCATTCCGGACGGTTTAAAAATATTCTCTCCAATTGTAAGCACCCACGACTGCGACAACTTACTTAATGTCGTTGAGTGGGGGGAGGCGTAGCGATTTAGAGTTCAATAATATCAAATACTGTAGCATGTCATGAACCCGTAGACCAACCTTGATCAATTATAGTTACTTCATGCGAGGCACTATGTTAGGAAGAAGAGATGAAACAGTTGATCTAGGCGTACCTATTAATCAAAAACCAACATTTCTTAAACTATATTACGTATTTGTTTAACGTATAATATAGTACGTCTCTGTAGTATAAAACCCATATCATTTATATCAAATAAATATGGTCGAGGCAGTCCAAAAACGGGCACTTAAATAAATTTTCTATAAGGTAGATAGAATACGAGGGTGGTTTGGAGGAAGAGTGACTTTTTAATAAAAAACTTGTTTTAAGGCAAAAATATATTTTATTTTTCTACATTATTTCCTTTTAATTCTATACACTTATTCCAACGGCTTTCCAACTTTTTGAAACCTTCAGAAAAATATTTTTTTGGAAACTCTGCAAAATATGCATCTGTTGATTTCATTACTTCTTCATTTGTATGAAATCTCTGTCCTCCGAGCCATTTCTTCAAGTTTGGGAACAAGAAGAAATCACGTAGAGCCAGATCTGGCGAATATGGAGGATGGGGCAGCACTTCATAACCCAATTCAATTAGTTTATTGGATGCAATAACGGACGATTGACGGAAAAGAATTGATGGAAAAGAACTTTTTTTTGTTTAAATGTGGTCGTTTCTTTCCTAATTCCGCATCAAAGCATGTTACTAAGTTGGAATCATACTCGCCAGTTATAGTTCTACCCTTCTGTAGGTAATCAATAAGGATTACCCCTTGAGAGTCCCAAAAGACCGCGGTCAACTTAACCAAACAGTCACTTGAAATGGAAACACGTGTATGCATTTGTCCTTCTGTTAACAAACGCGGCACCCACCCTGCACTTTTTAATATTTTAATATTGATGCAAGATATTATGCACTCGTTCCGTTGAAATACGCAGTTCATTTATCGATTGTTGCTTGAGAGGTAACCGTATTCGACGGTCCTGGACGTTCCGCATTTTCCGTGCTCATATGGCCACTTTTAAAAATAGCAAACCACTTGCATACCATTCATGGGACGGAGCAGATTCGCCGTAATATTTGCGTAGATTCTCTTTCGTTTGTTTGATGTTTTTCCGCGTAAAAATAGTGTTTCATTAAAACACGAAATTCATTTTTACACATTTTTAATTCAATACAAAACGTGTCTTGTTTGATTGACTGTCAAACATAAAGTAACTGACGGATTTTCACAATAGGCTTCTAAAAGATAGCTGAAGTATGCAACATAATATCGACACGTTAGGGTTGCCAACTTTTGAAAAGTCACACTTCCGTCAACCAGCCTCGTACATCCATTATATACACCTTACAGGAAGTTAATGTGTGAATTCAAAACTCACTCTTTAAAGGAACGACGTGCATTTGCATCTGGCATCTACGTTTTCGGGTTAATAAATGCGCTAACTGACAGTTCGTTTTTCTTATCCCAACTCAATTTTTATTGTCCTTCGCGGGGCAATACAAGCTTCTACGCCATTCTCATCAACAAACTATTTAGCTAATTCATCTGTCACTAGATTAAGTAAAATTTTCAATTCTGTTTAATCCACATCAAACCCGTCTAAAGCGATTCAAAGGCCATTGTGAGTCCTTATTAGTTACAAACACTGCATAGCCATCACCAACAAGTGAATTAGAAGAATTGTAAGTTAACATATTGTTTATTTATGAAATGCGAATTTAAATCTAAAACTGATCGACTATTGTTTGCACTAAAAAAAAGTTACCTTATTCAAATATAAGGGTAAGTAATGTTTGGGTTGTGTGCTCGACTGCAACTTAAACTTCAGTGCACATTAGGAACATTTTGCTGGTAAAATTAGTTGTGTGACCTTTCTCTTGAGAAGACTGGTCTGCAATACTTCCCGTTCAGTAATAAAAAAATTCGGGTGTTTCATTCCCTCCCCAAGGGGAGGGTGGACTGCTTGAGATTTCTAACCTCCTACAGCCACAATCATGGATTCCTAACATACATACATTAAGTATGTATGCAGGGTGGGATTAAGGATAGGTGCGGTCAGGATAGGATCAGAAGGAACGGAGTTAGGGCTCTGCGGAGGAAAGATACTACCCCAGCATTCGCCTAAATAGCCGCGCATGGTGTGCGTATACGCAGTGGCCATGTCGCTATGTGTGTATAAGAAAACCCCCTGAAAAAACCTCATACAGGGTAGACGGTAACGGGAATAGAACTCACTACCTCCGAAATGCTAAGCAGATCGTATTACCACAACTCTACTAGCTAGGTAATTAGGAATATATTGTTGGTAAAATTAGTGGTGCGATCTTTCTCTTGAGAAGACTGGTCTGCAGTACTTCCCATTTAGTAATAAAAAAATGCTTATTTTTCATTAATACACAGTCAATCCTCTTACGCAGTTTTGGTCTGTAGTAACAGCTCATGTTGGAAAAATGTATTTAGGCTGCAACATACAGCAATATTAAAGTAATCGCTGCTTTAAATTATCGAGAGAACTGCAGGAATTCGCTCAGATATTATGAAATTATAACTTTTTCATGCACATATACCTAAAGCAGTGAGTTATGTTAAAGCAAATTTGCAAAAGTATACTACCTAATCCAATCTCCATTAATTCAAGACCAGAAAAAAAATCATACGAGTTAGCTACTGCAGATTCACAACATGGCCCTGTTTATTATTCACAAGTTTTCTTTCATTTCCAACTTTCCAACATAAAAATTTTAATTATAACGAATTTAGAAAAACTATTAAAAATTTCTTACATGTCACACATTTTAAAGTTTTCATGTACGTTTATGTGAGAACTTTAATTTGTGTAGTTTATAGAGTAATTTATGATTTATGCGTAATGGGATAGACGCATCTTTCTGACGCGTAAGTATGTTTTGAACACAAACACCAGTAAACATTATTATTATTCACGGGTTCCGGAAAATTCACCGCCAACAATTCACCAACAGCAATTCACCGACAACAAATCACCGAAAGAAAATTCACCGCCACAATTCACCGAAACAACAATTAACCGAAATCAGCATTCACCGAAACAAAAATTCATTGCTCATAATAAGAATAATTATTAGATATTTTAATTATCTTCAGTAGAATCTTAACAAAAATATATTACAGTAACACACTAATTTTGTTTTCTAATTAGTTAAAAATAACTTACCTCCTGTTATTCGATTTTGATTTACCTTTAATTAATTAACATATCTTATTAATTTTTGCTTATAGGTATTATGTTTATTATTTTGTCGATGTTTTAATAATATTATGTCAAATATGTATATTTGCCCTACTTTTGACGATGATTTTTATTAATAAATTATATTTTTATACACTAATATTTTCTTTATTATTATATTTATTATTACACAATGAAAGTGGGCTACCATTAAAGTTAAGCATATTTACCCAAGTACTATCTGGTGGTTATAGATAAGTTACTTTTCGCTAATTAGTTAAACAATAATTTTTTTTCCGGTGAATGTTGGTTTCGGTGAATTGCTGTTTCGGTGAATTGTTGTGGCGGTGAATTGTTGGCGGTGAATTTTCCTAGATCCATTATTCACTGTGTTAAATGTGTGGATACTCACTCTTACAGTCATCAATTAGCCGTAAATAGAATAGTATAAAAACATGTGCTATGTAACGAAAAGAAAACATAATAACAAAATGTTTTCAAGAAGACCATTATGTAAAAATTGAGATTGATACAATATACCAGCTTGCGATTTAGATAATCTGGATAACTTTACATGTATGGTATCTGTTATCGTACTTCAAATTGTTGCATATTGAATGACATAATTTGCTTAGCATAGGACACAGATTCAAGAACATAAACGTTATAAACGTTAAAATGTGGTCGACAAAAGTTTTGCCGCAGTCTTCTCTATAACTAACACAAAAAATTACCTAGATAGCTCTACGATGTAGTTCAAATCTACATTTTCAATGACAGCCATATCCCCAAGCAAGAGTGGAATATGAGAGAGTATTATGAACAAAGGAAAATAATTTTTAAAGTATTTTGGAGGTAGTGATAAGTAAAAAGATTTTGGTTAAATTTTTAGTTACACTATTGCAGTGGTAAGAACGGTGCAGCTACATTAGTGTCATTTAATGCAACTTATTCAAGGATTTGAACGAAAATATAAGAACTTGTACTGAAAGCCTTACTTTATTGATATGTTTTTCATCCACAAAAAATGAGAAAATGCAGTGTCTAACTATACTTATACTTTTAATTGTTCCTTCAAAGTTTATTATTTATTCTGAAAGAACTTGACATATTTTTGAACCTACATATAGGAATGAGTTTTGAAATTTTTGTTCACTGATTTTAGGAAGAATTAATTTTTGATTTGTTTTGTTTCACGTTTGAATTATATGTGAAGTGGCCAAAGTACATGTAATGAATGTACTTTGTAAGCTATCAGCATCTGAAATATTGTAAAATAGTTTTAGAACTTTGAAGATAACTATTTAATTTTTAAATCTAACAAAAGTGGCATGTATGTATTGAAATAATAAAAAAAATTATTTACCCAAGCTAGCCTTAATGTGTAAATGGAATGTAATTATAATTCACATTCGTTAAGAATTGTTTAAATTTAAACAAACAGGAATAGTTATTTGTTATACAAGAAAAATAAAATACAATTTTACTGATGAGTGAAAAACGTTAATTCATGAGCGACGAAGGAGCGAATGAATTAATTTTCATGAGTCAAAAGTTGTATTTTATCGTTGTGTATATATAACATTCTATTTTTTTCTAGAGCAAATTTTTTACGAAAAATTAAAGAAATATTAATTGAGTTAGTCACGTTTTAAAATCTCAGTAGTATGGATTGCTAGGGTTGACACTGAATAAAACAAAATTTTGTTTATCAGAATTTGTGGTTTATTCTATGTGCTTTTGTATGTATTGCCCCAAAAATCGAGGTTGATATACCAAAAAGAATATACGTGCTTTCAAAGGTGGAAAAAAGCGTAAAGAATATAAATTTTGTGAGTGCAAAGGTACCTCTGGCATACTTTTCGGAAAAGTCAAAGAAAGTGAAGCCATCAACATTGTGGTCATATTACTTGATGATGAAGTCTATGCTGCTAGCGAATGAAAATTGTGACATTTCAAAGTAAATAATATGTCAAGTGTATGTGCTCTGTCAAATAATTACACATAATGTTTTCAGATACAGCAAACTGATTGCATTGCTGAAGAAGCTGAGTGATGGTTATAAGTCTAAAAAGCCCAGTCTTTGAATCGGATGATGTTATGAGATTTTTAAAAGAAGCTTCACATGACAACTATCTGTTTGTGAAGGTAAAACATTTAGAAATGGTGACTTCATAATTTGGCTTTTAGATTAGTTTGTTGCGGTACCTACTGGGTTTGTATGGAGCGTGTCGGTCCAATGAATTGTACGAGCTAGAAAGTTCTAATGTTTATGATCGAAAATCTGTCATAATCGTCTCAGTTATTGACACAAAAACTAAGCTCTTTTTGCATCACTAATAAGGAATGTGGTGTAAGAGTTTTGAATATTGTGAGAAAATACGTTGCTTTACGTCCTAAAAACGTACCTCACCAAAAGTTCTTCATCAACAATCGACAGAGAAAGTGTACAGTTCAACATGTAGAGATAAATACCTTGTATAATATTCCTAAGAAAATTGCTGATTTTTTGAAATTACCGAATTCAGAAATGTATACTGGTCATTGATTTCGCGGCTCTGTAGCCACACTGCTGGCGAATTCTGGTGCTGACCTGATGGCAGTATAGCGTATAGGAGGATGGAAGTCATCTTCCGTCGTCGAAACTTATATAGAAGACTCAGTAGCGAAAATAATTGATGTACCAAAGAAATTATTCTGCGGAATAGAAAGTTCATGTAACTCTACGTCGTCTGTACATTTTTGACACGAAACAGGTTTTGTTCCAAAATTTGACATTTCTGGAAATGTAAATTGCAATATTGAAGTTATTATTAATGCAAATAAAAATGAAAAATAAGTTGTGTATTTTATAAATAAAAATTAAAATACTTTGTCTACCCTTGCTGTTAAAGTTCAACTTTATCTACCCTTGCCGTTAAAGTGAAACTTGATCTATTGATTTGGGTTGTTCAAAGCACACTTTAACAATTGCTATAGAAAAAAATACATACATCTGATTTTTATTTTCGATACGCTCAAAACTTATTTCCAATGTTGAGTATTGATATAACTATATGGAATTCTAATGGAAATTAAACTGTCAAATCTAAGTACGATGCCTTTAATTTAATTTAAGTTGATCTTCCTAAATATGAATTTATGTAAAACCGCTTTAATTACATTTTCAATAATCAACGCTACTAAAGATTACTAATATTTCATATTGTTAATGAAGATACAATTCATTGATAATTAAAGTACTGTAAGTAAAAGCAGTCTCTTAAATTCATTTCTAAAATCCATTTATATAAAATGGTTATAAGGTTACTCAAATCTACTTATTCCATATAATATTCTGTTAACTTTAAACTTTATTAACTTTAGATACATTGAACTCTGACCTATAAATTATAAATTATAACATCAATTAAATTTAGAATGTATAGTATATGCCTTTAATAAGTACGCCATTGACCTGTCGCTATCCAGATAATTTGTTACTCTGATATTGTGGGACGTGCTATAAGTTTAAATCTAAACCCAGTTTTCTGAATTCCCAGTTATACCCAATTGATTGTGAAATATGTTATTTGATCATTTATTTGGCCAATTATAAGTGTTTTATAGACTGTATATTACCGATCTCTTTTAAGAGTATTGAGTTCAGCAAACATAATAATTAAACATTCCTTTATTTAAATGGAATGCATTAACACAATATTTATTATTTTGGTCAAATTTCTCTACGACCTTTAGGGCTTTTAAAAATTTCATAATACAATCACTAATAGATTTCATGGTTGACTAGAACAAAAATTTCAATTTTAAAGTTGAAATTATAAAATTATATGTTGACACATTTCAAAATAGCCACGCGAACCGATTAGCGACAATTTCGCGTAGAAGTTAAATAAAGACTGTCTTTTTCTTTCCCCACAATTTATTTTATGCGTGTCGCCTCCCTTGGTGTAGTTATACATACGATCTCCAATAGAAATATGATAAAGGTGTCATATGACCATTATGATCTTGGTAAAATTTTACTTCCCTTATTTTTATTTTACATTTTAATTAACATAAATCTCTAAATAATTTGCTAAATCCAATGTGAATTTCTGATCTAATGATTTTTATAGGACTCAAGATACCCACATACATAAATGAACTATCTTTTTTAATCGATCAAAATCGACCATAAAATAAATTTTTTAATTAATTTTCTATTAAATTTTCAAATCTGCCCTAAGAATTAGTAGTCTCGCTTCACCATATTTTTGCAAAAATGAAATAGTACGCAAAAGTAATATGGGAAATTGATATGAAATTTTTATTAAACAAATGTCGCCTATCAAACGCGGTTTAATTTATCTACTTTTAACCTCCAAACTAACTTAAATAATGATTTTAGCAGTGGCGGCTCGTTACTTTTTAGTTATACTTCGATTAAAATTATTTATCAGCTTTAGATGTTAACTTTTTTTGAACTTAAAGTATGATTCATGTCGTATTTAGGTAAAATGTTCCAATGCATTTGTAATTTATTCTTCACCCTTACCACAGTAAATTGCTGGCATTTACGATCAAATTTTTACAGCTTTTAAATGGACTAATACAGCCAACTATTTTGGTTTATGCCAGTCTAGTATTATTGATGATGAAGCACATGTATGTAGATTACAGACAATCAATTATATTTTGGAAAAGGACACGATTATTTTACCTTTAATAAAATAAACAGTCTATGTGGATGTGCAGTTTACATTAAACTAGAAGTCTGGATACATATATAATAGTAATTGTAAATACCCAATCAATATGCAAGTGATTGGGCTTTCATTTCATTGGCTATTTCATTCACTTGGTTTTTAACCAATCAGAGAAAAACAGTTTGACGTGTTACTTAGGTTTTTATATGTAAAACTTAAGCTACTAAGGGGTGCCTCCGATTTTATTTTGCCGCTGAAAAATGTGCTGGGTATATTTCGGAACACGATAACACATTGTATATAAGAAAAATTGACATTAATTTTTACATATTTCTGACATTCAATAACAATTAGTGAATAATTTCATCACATACCATCAGGTAATAGTGTCTTACATTATTAGCATGGTAAATAGGTTCTTACTGGAGAGAAGAAAACTTTGGGTTACGTAAGCCTGTATATACATTTATTTATGACATTTCTAAATATCTCAACAGCCGTGGCTTCAAGTATTACTACGACAACGGGTTACTAATTGACAAATTACGGTCCCACACACATGCTCTTAATGACAGTTACCTGTAAAATTCTTTTTCTACCCCTATACATATACGTAACGCACGGACAATATATATATATATATATATATATATATATATATATATACATATATATATAATGTTGTAGAGACATTTCGTGCCATAATTTATAATGTAGGATTTATAGGCAAAAGGGGCACAAGGATAAAGTAATCACAACACTAACGTTGTATTCAAATATATTTCGACAGTAACTCTGTCGTCATCAGTGAAAACTAGGTACAAGAATAAAAACAATAACCATAATGGGTTACATAATATAAAAATACACATACCGTTGTTTAAAGTGATCCTAATATTTATATAATTCAAATTAATTACTATAATCACTTTGGGAAACTAATAGATAATTTTTTATTTTTTATACAAGTATAAGTATTAAAATTTTGAAAATTATAAAATTTCAATTAATCCAAGTTGATATAAATGGTAACTAGATAATTATATGTAAATGGTAAACTATTTTTAATTTTGTCTAAAAATTAATAAATTTTAAATTTGCTTCCCTAAAATTAGCCAAGAATTAGTTTGATTATGGTAGTAACTATTAGATATCGCAAATATTTTAATAAAGTCAAAACAAACAATATAAGAAAATATAATATATTGGAAGAAAAAGAACCAAATAAAATTAAAATAGATATTAAAAAATGGTTTTCAAATAAATCATATGATATTCCCATTAATGTTAGAAAATATTTAACCCTTGGTCCTAACTTTGTTTTACCTATGACCAATAAAACAATTAATATACCTAAAACCATAGCAGAAGCAGAATATTTACTGGAAAATATAAATTTAAATCATAAAGATTTACTACGTAATCAAATAACTAACGTAATCACTAATTTTATAAATGGGAGCTATGAAATATGCAATCAATTAGACAATTGGAAAAGAGAAACGATTAATTACTTAAAAAATAATAGCATATTAATATTAAAATCTGATAAAGGAAATGTTACAGTAGCTATTGACCAAGATGACTATCACACAAAAGCTCAAACTATTCTTGAAGATAGAAATACTTATGAATTACTAACCAGAGATCCAACTAAAGTATATGAGAAGACACAATGATTTAATTCAGATACTCCAAACAAGAGGCTACATCAATTCAAATGAAGGTAAATTACTAATCACAAAAAATTCATCTTGTCCAATATTTTATGCAGTGCCTAAACATCATAAGCCAGATTGTCCATTAAGACCGATAGTATCAAGCATTAACGCACCTAATCAGAAAATTTCAATATTCCTCACAAAATTATTAACAACTGCGTTTAAAGAATACAATACCTACCGAATATATGATACTTTTGAATTTGCAAATGCGATAAATGAATTTCAAATACCTGATAATTATTCAGTAGTATCTCTTGATGTCATATCATTATTAACTAACATTCAAACAAATTTAGCAAAAGAAGTGATAATGGACAATTGGAATTTAATAAATGTTATTACAAATATTGATAAAATTACCTTTGAAACTTTATTAAAATATGTATTCTCATCATTATTTTACTTATAATAACAAATACTTTAAACAAATTTTCGGACTACCAATGGGTTCTAACACCACCCTATAATTGCAGATATCATGGTAAATATGCTTCTCAAATCAGTTATACCAACGTTAAATTTCCAATTACCATTTTTATATCAATACGTAGATGATATTGTTGTTGTAAGTAAAGTTGCCTACATTTAGGATTTAAATTTGTTTAAATTACTAACATTTACATTTAATAAAAACACACGTTGTTTGGATGATATAGCTCAAGCAGTGTGATAAGAACAGTTTTCGTAAATGTGTCGTCAAGAAAAGTGCTTTTTTCGGTTTGCCTCGACGCGTGTGCCTTTTTTTATTACTACCATTGTTATCATCGCAAGACGGAAGCCCTAAGAAGACCACTGGTCGGTGAAGTTTACTACTGCAACATATGGAGGCGAGTCTTCAAATCTTTATAACGTGTATACAGTTTCGGAAGTAATTAATCACTTCAATTTCTATGAAATTTTCAAAAGGGTGTTGTTTGCAAAATAAATAGTTAAATATAATCCACTTCAATTTCTTTCTTTGCAGTGACAGATATCATTTGTTCTCTACTGACATCAGAGATACATAATACTCTATTGTTATTAAACAACTACCACCCAAGTATTCAATTCACATTCCAAAAAGAAGACACCTTAAATAGTGGACCATTGTCTAGACACTTCAGAAATCTTAATAATAAAATAATTTTGGACTGGTATAGAAAACATACTTCTTCTAACAGATACATAAATTTAGCATCTTATCACGAATTTAAATAAAAAATAAATTTGGTCAATTGTCTTAAAAGTTGAATAATGAAAATTTGCCACAATTCTTTAATAAATAAAAATCTTCTTATACTAAAAGGTATTTTAAGTGAAAATGGTTACCCCACTAAGCTTTTAAATCAATTATTATTTAGCACTCCACTAAATAATAGTAACAATAATAATAATCATATTCAACAAGAACTAAGGAATGATAACACAAATAGATATACCTATTGAATATAATCATATAATATTTCCTAAACTAAAAGCATTGTTAGGTAGAGATAAGCCCGTCACATTAATATCCAAGAGTACAAATTTAATAAGAAAATTCTTTTCAAAAACTAGAGTAAGAAAGCAACTAACCCAGTGGAGTGACGTAGTGTATAAATTAAAATGTGCAACTTGCCATAAAACTTACATTGGCCAGACATCGCAAATTCTTAAGCTTGGAATGAATCAACATAAAAGTGATCGCAGAGTTAAACCCAACGCTTTCGGTGTTTCTCAACATATACACACTATAGGACATACGAGGGTTCTTTTTTAAGTAAGGGTCGTTGGCGCGTATAGTCCCGTAGTTCGCGCGGACGCCGCAACAAGCCACCGCGCCACTTACCGGCATCCTTCACAAACACACTGGTTCCAGTTGCAGCTCTGTAGCTGACGTGTACGCATCGCTGTGCTTCTTTATAATGTTTAAGATTATTGAATCGCCCGCCGCGTGTGGGATATGGTCAGTGATACGTTTTTTGACTGCGAGAAACCTATCAGCTGCAGACATTCATCGTCAGTTAACAGAAGTTTATGGCTTAAATGCAATGAGTGAAGGTAAAGTGCGTAAATGGGTTAGAGAGTTTAAAAATGGCCGTGAAAACGTCCATGACGAAGAGCGCTCAGGCCGGTCCTCTGTGATCACTGATGATTTGGTGGTGCAGTCGAAACAAAGATTCGTGAGGACATAAGATTCACAATATCCACTCTTTCTTTGGAATTTCCCCAAGTTTCAAGATCGGTTTTGAACAAAATTGTGTCTGAAAACCTAAAACTTAAAAAATTGTGTGCTCGGTGGGTACCCAGACTCCTCACAGAGGACCACAAAGGGAAGAGATTTGCCACTTCATTGGACTTTTTGATTCGTTACGAGGAAGAAGGGGATGACATGTTGAGTCAAATCGTTACTGGAGATGAAACATGGGTATCCCATATCACTCCCGAAAGCAAGCAACAATCGATGGAATGGCGACGCACAACCTCACCCGTCACGGTCAAAGCCAAACAGACGTTGTCAAAGCGCAAGATTATGGCAACTGTGTTCTGGGACCGGCGCGGTATTTTGCTAGTGGACTTTATGCCACGAGGAACGACAATCAACTCAGATGCCTACTGCGCAACTCTAAAGAAGCTCCGAAGAGCAATTCAAAACAAAAGGCGCGGCATGCTGACAAAAGGAGTTTTACTCCTCCACGATAACGCTAGGCCTCACACCTCTGAAAAGACTCGGGACTTGATTGCTTCTTTTGGCTGGGAAGTTTTGGACCATGCACCATACAGCCCCGACCTAGCTCCTAGCGATTTCCACCTTTTCCGGTACCTCAAACACCATCTTGGCGGGCACCGCTTCAATGACGACGATGAAGTGAAAGCGGCTGTGAACTCTTGGCTGTCAGAGCAGGCGGCCGAATTCTTTGAAGAGGGATTTAAAAACTTAGTTGTACGGTATGACAAGTGTTTAAATAAACAAGGCAACTATGTAGAAAAATAAGTAAAAGTGTGTAGAATCAGAAAATAAAAGTTTTTTTACAAAAATATTTGTATCTTTTTTTTTTAAAAAAACGGCCCTTACTTAAATAGCAACCCTCGTATAATAGACTATCGAAATATAGAAGTGTTAGCAAATGACAAGAATAAAAAGAAAAGATAAATATAGGAATTGGTACATATTTTCAAAAACAATGAAAATAGTTTGAACACAAAAAAAGACATTGACAAAATTAGTAACATATATTCTTGGCTAATTTTAGGGAAGCAAAATTAAAATGTATTAATTTCTAGACAAAATTAAAAATAGTTTACCATTTACATATCTAGTTACCATTTATATCAACTTTGATTAATCAAAATTTTATAATTTTCAAAATTTTAATACTTATATAAAAAATAAAAAATCATCTATTAGTTTCCCAAAGCGATTATAGTAGTTAATTTGAATTATATAAATATTAGGATCACTTTAAACAACGGTATGTGTATTTTTATATTATGTAACCCATTATGGTTATTGTTTTTATTCTTGTACCTAGTTTTCACTGATGACGACAGAGTTACATTCGAAATATATTTGAATACAACGTTAGTGTTGTGATTACTTTATCCTTGTGCCCCTTTAATGTTTTGGAAGAATGAATCCGAGATCCTGAGACAACTATTTGGTATATTTACTCTCATGTAAAAATGCACAGGGTGTTGTTCCAAAAAGTGCGGAATCTAAGGGACTTCTTATAACGTAAATACCTTGCTTAATTTAAATAGAACAACCTGTATTTTTTACTCTGTCAGATAGTTTAAGTTATTATGTTTCAAATGGTATTAGGGTTCCCTGTAGCGAAATTTAGTATTTTTCGCATAATCAATAGATTATATCTCGTTTGTGGTAAGGTGGAATAGGTTGGGCCTTGTAGTAAACAATACTTGAAATGTCAAATTTTATGTCTAGTTGTTGATCATTGTCATAAAAATTAACTTTGTTAGTTATTAAATTTTACATTAGATTATTAAAAATTAATTCAAAATGAAAACATATTCTGTTCAAGAGAGAAATATGATTTTAGTAATAAGTGAGTCTGAACAAAATTGCCTTTTAGCTTCACGTCTATATGCACAAAAATATCCATATAGAAACCATCCGAAAAAGAAAAATTACTTGAAACATTTCGAAATACTGGAAGTGTCGCTTATCCAAAAACCAATCGATTAAGATTAGTAGTATGCAACGAAGATATTGAATTTCAAGTAATTGGTTCAATTGTTGAAAATCCTCACACAAGCCAAAGAGAAATTAGCAAAGAAGTAGGAATAAGTAAAAGAAGCGTTTCCTGGATCTTTAAAAAATACAAATTTTATTTGTATTTTATTTATATTACAGATGCACCAGGAACTTGACAATAGAGATTTTGATCAAAGGATAGAATTCTGTTTATGGGTACTAGAACAGGTAGCAACAACTGAAAATTGTTTTGACTTTGTTTTGTTTACTGATGAAGCTACCTTTCATAGCAACCGTATGGTAAACAGACATAATTTTCACTACTATAGTGATGAAAATCCCTACCACTCGATCATCAAAAACGATGGTCATTGAATGTATGGGGAGGAATAGTCGGATTTAATGTGATAGGTCCTTATTTTTTTGATGGACATTTAAATGCTTCAAAATTTCGTCAATTCTTGCTTCGACAACTTCCCGAACTTTTAGAAGATATCCCGTTAAGCGTCAGACGCAGAATGTGGTTCCAACTGGATGGTGTTTCTGATCATTACAGTTTGAGGATAACAAATTGTTTAAGCAGATTATTCCCAAGAAAATGTATTGGTAGAGGTAGTACTAATAAATGGCCACCGAGATCCCCCGACTTAATACCTATCAACTTTTCTACGGGGCTACATTAAACAAATTGTTTACAATACCAAACCGACACCTCCAGATGACATGAAAGAAAGAATAAGAGTTTTTTCAACACCTAAAATATTAACGGAAGTTAAAAACAGATTTGTGAAAGAGTACAGTTGTGTATCAAACAAGACGGACAGCATTTCGAACATCTTATGCAGGGTTATAACTTTGTGTAAAGTGTATTGTGATTATTTGAACTTGTTAGGTTTAATTCTCCTTCTGTTGGGTTTTCGTAACAGGTAATTACAAGTAATTATTATCGGTTTGGTTCCAATTATTTCAGTCTTATTTTGAAAAAATGTATAAAATGCCTAAAAACAAATCAAAAATTTGGTCAAAGGAAAAGTGTAACGCCAGTAACCAGGTGTAATGCTCAGCCTACTCCACCTTCACAACAAAAAAGATATAGATTGGACCGAAAACAAGTAATCTATTGATTACAGGGTACAAGGAACCCTAATACCATTTGAAAGATAATAACTTAAAACATCTGACAGAATAAAAAAATACAGGGTGTTCTATTTAGATTAAGCAAGTTATTGACGTTATAAGAAGTCCCCAAGATTCCGCGCTTTTTGGAACACCCTGTGCATTTTTACATGAGAGTAAATAAACCAAATAGTTGTTTCAGGGTTTCGTATTCATTCTTCCAAAACATTTTTTTTATGTCTACTCGTTTATCGTTATTTTTCTTTTTTTACATACTACATATAGAGAAAAACCGAGATATCTGGACAACCGTAAAGGATAAGTATAGGTAATGTTTAGGAAACAAAAAAGAAAAATTTTTTAAAGTGAAATTTGAAAATGTAAGTATATACGGGGCGTGTGATTAAAAAAAAAACATAACTTTGATGTTTTACGTTTTTTTGGAACACCCAGTATATTTAAAAATATTTTTAAAATATAGTTCTTATCGACTTACGTACCCCTACATAAAAACATATTTCAGAATTTTTCTAGTTTAGGCTCTAAATTCCGTGCCGTATGTGGGCCTCGCCCTATATCTATAACATTTTATAAAATGGATACATTTCTTAATAGCCTTTTGAAGTATAGAGCACTCTATTGGTTGTAGTAACAGCACTTAATTGGGAGTTCAAACCGATTTGTTCCATTAATCTAGCAGTAACCCCAATTTTTAGGTGTTTTAAAAAGTGAATTTAGGTAAACATGTATTGACATTGTTATTTAAAGAAACTTTTAAACACCATATAAGAACAAATTGTCAACCTCCGCTGAATTATAATTTTCATTTTAGAAAAGCAAAAGGCCACTGTTTCATTCCCTCCCCAAGGGCGAGCTGCTTAGGCTTTCCAAGCTCCTTCAGCCATGATTATGGATTCTCAGCATACATATACTGACTTCCATAAAAATTGTAACACCTAGAATTTGTTGAACGATTTTATTTAAATCTTCGTCAACGATGTCTTTCATTAGAACAAACGATTAAAATTTTAATAAAATCTAGCTAGTAGTTTTTTTGTTGTTTTTTCTATTGCACTTAGTAACAATAGATTTGAAGAAATAAACCAATCAGTGTGTAATTAACTGTCAATTTTGCAAATTGTTTGTTCACAATTTCGTTCTGAACTTGGGAACAATGTCAAGAGTACGTCAACATCAACATTTTTCCCAATTGACTGAATTTGAACGTGGCCGTATTATTGGCATGAGAGAGGCCGGACTTTTGCTAAGAAAAATAGCTCGTCGTGTAAACCGAAATCTTACAACGGTATTGAGAGGTTGGTCCAAATGGTCGCCCTGGATTTGGATGTCCCCGCAGGACTACATAGAGGAACGTCGCTTAAGACTTTTGGCCACAAGAGACAGATTTTCAACAACGCGATCGATTGCAAATGATTGGTTGAGAGATGTAGGACCCAGAATGCCAATCTCATCTGTTTATCGCCGGATAAGGTCTTATGGGCTGCGTTCATATCGTCCATTTTTATGTCTTCCTCTTACACCACCTCACCGTCTACGCAGGCTAATGAAGCAACGAAAGAGCGAATTGGGCGCAAGAATGGCATCGAATTGTGTTTACTGACGAGTCCCGATTTTGCTTGTGGGCACACGATGGTTGTAGGAGGGTCAGACGGATGCGTGCAGAACGTAAAAATTCAACATTTTTTGTGGAACGCAGCACAGCCCTCACACAAGGAGTGATGATATGGGATGCATTATGTTACGGTAGCAAATCACCCTTGGTCTTCAGGGCCTGGAAAATCCCATTTTCCAATAGGATAATGCGCGCCCTCATACGGCAAGGACTACAACACGTTTTTTGGAAGAAGCCGACATTGCCGTCCTCCCATGGCCAGCTCGGTCACCTGATTTGTCGCCCATTGAACATGTATGGGATGAGGTCGGTACGCGACTGGGTAATTACCACACCCTCCAGATAACTTACACGATCTCCATGTACGGATTCAAGAAGCTTGGGTTGATATACCACAGGCAGCTATAGATCACTTGATTGATAGCATGCCACGCCGTCTAAATGAGTGCATTACAAATCGTGGCGGAGCAACTCATTATTGAAAAAAACATTTTGTTTTTGTTTTTGTGTTTTTTTTTGTATTTTGTCTAATGAAAGACATCGACGAAAATTTCAATAAAATCGTTCAATAAATTCTAGGTGTTGCAATTTTTATGTATACATACATTACGACGTATACAGGTTGGTTCTAATACCATGGGTCACTATTGCTATCTTTGTAACGGTAAGACTTGCGAGGTAAGTTAAATTAGAAAAAAGTTGTAATTTTTGAAGCATTATAATATACTGTTTACAGAGTTGCCAATCTGATCAAAAAAAGTTGTATACATAAAGTTAGTATTTCAATATCTACACAACAAGCGTATTACAAACTCAGAATTACGTTCGACGTTTTAAATATCAACGCCAACTGTTTTTTTTAAACACGGAACTTTTTTTTTAATCACCGTGGTAAAGGCAATTTGATTTTAAATTCAACTGTATAAAAAATACATACATTACGACGTATACAGGTTGGTTCTAATACCATGGGTCACTATTGCTATCTTTGTAACGGTAAGACTTGCGAGGTAAGTTAAATTAGAAAAAAGTTGTAATTTTTGAAGCATTATAATATATTGTTTACAGAGTTGCCAATCTGATCAAAAAAAGTTGTATACATAAAGTTAGTATTTCAATATCTACACAACAAGCGTATTACAAACTCAGAATTACGTTCGACGTTTTAAATATCAACGCCAACTGTTTTTTTTAAACACGGAACTTTTTTTTTAATCACCGTGGTAAAAGCAATTTGATTTTAAATTCAACTGTATAAAAAATACATACATTACGACGTATACAGGTTGGTTCTAATACCATGGGTCACTATTGCTATCTTTGTAACGGTAAGACTTGCGAGGTAAGTTAAATTAGAAAAAAGTTGTAATTTTTGAAGCATTATAATATACTGTTTACAGAGTTGCCAATCTGATCAAAAAAAGTTGTATACATAAAGTTAGTATTTCAATATCTACACAACAAGCGTATTACAAACTCAGAATTACGTTCGACGTTTTAAATATCAACGCCAACTGTTTTTTTTAAACACGGAACTTTTTTTTAATCACCGTGGTAAAGGCAATTTGATTTTAAATTCAACTGTATATCACAACTATACATTTTTCGACGATTCGCTGTCAAAAAATATATTATCAGTATTTTTTGGTTTTGGGCCTTCAGAACGGTTCTGCATCATAAGTTAAGTTTTGTAGAAACATCTTATAGACACGTGTTTTATGTCTACAAGTGAAAACAAACCAATTTGACATTTGAAAGCGAATTACAATTCGTATTAACCATAGCTAAATACAACATACAGTCAACATAATAGGTCATAAAGAAGACAGCGAAACATCCTGAAAAGGTTCTTAAAACTAATAACAAAAATGTTTTTTGCACAGTATTATTTATTGGTTCAAAAACGCAATATTTCAATATTTTCAACGGACGCTTAGAAAACAGTTAAAGAATTGTGTTAATTAAGATGTTTCTTAGAGAAATTGAAAGAGAAGTTGGAGTGTCGAAAATGTCGGTTAGAAGAATTTTACGTCGGGATAAATTTAGACCTTACCGCTGCCGACAGGTTCAACATCTGCAACCGAAAAATTACCACCGAAGGACATTTTGTCGGTGGATTTTGAGAAGGAGGCGACTGGATTCTCATGTTTGCCGGAAAATTGTATGGACTGACGAAAGTAGATTCTCCAATAGTGGGTGGTGTAACAGAAACGTTCATTATAGTTGGACGCGGGGAACATTTCCACCGCGAAACAGAATTTCAAGAAAGGTTTGGCATCAAAGTTTGGATCGGAATACTGGATTCAAAAGTGGTAGGTCCCTTCTTCTTTGAGGGGAATTTGACAGGTACCACCTATTCAAATTTGTTAACAGATCATTTACATGATTTTTTAGACAACCTGCCACTTGTGCTTATAAATTTTATTTATTTTCAACAAGAGGGCGTATCAGCACACGTCGACCGCAGATGCATTCGTTTTCTAACAATTTAAAGCCGAATTATTGGATTGGTAAAATTGGGCCTATAAACTGGCTTCCATGTTCGTCGGATCTCACCCCTCTCACCCCTACGGTCTTGTCCATATGGGGTTTTATAAGGTGTACGAAACACCTCGAGACTTTTTTTTTTAAATACGGCAGGAATGCCGCAAATTACCCCAGTGATGTTACGTAACATTAGGGTAATAAAAAATGGTCAGATGTGTTTGAGAACTAATGGGGGCCATTTTGAGCACCCTTCAATGAATGAATAATATTGTGCAATAAATGTTTTTGTTATTAGTTTTAAGAACCTTTTCTTCAGGATGTCTGGCTGGCTTCTTTATGATCCATTATGTAAAACTGTTGGTTGTATTTAGCTATTGTTAATAAGAGTTGTAATTTCTTTCAAATGTCAAATTCACTTCTTTTCACTTCTAGACATAGAAAAACGTAGGTTTCAGATGTTTCTACAAAACTAAACTTATGATGCAGGTCCGTATTGAAGGCCCAATATCAAAAAAATACTAATAATATATTTTTTGAAAGCGAAACGTCGAAAAATGTATAGCTGTGATACATAGTTGAATTTTTTTAAAATTAAATTGCCTGTCCCACGGGGGGTTAAAAAAACCAGGTTCGTATTAAAAAAAATAGTTGGCATTGATATTTCAAACGCCAAACTACACATAATTTGGCAACTCTGTAAACAGCATATTAAAAGGCTTCAAAAATGACGCGTTTGTAATTTAACCGACCTCGCAAGTCTTACAAAGATAGCAATAATGACCCATGGTATTTGGACCACCCCGTATATGCATGGTGGGATTAATGATGGGTGTGGCCAGGATAGGATCGGCAGGAACGGAGTTGGGGTTCTGAGGGGGAAGATACCCCAGCATTTGCCTAAATAGCCACACATGGTATACGTATACGTAGAGGCCATTCCGCTACATGTGTATGAGGAAAACCTCCTGAAAAAACCTTATATAGGGTAGACGGTAACAGGAATCGAACCCATTCCCTCCCGAATGCTAAACAGGACGTGTTACCACAACTCTACTACCTCGGTTATCTTAGAAAAGTGAAGGACAGAATGAAAAAATATCGCAATTACCGTTTAGTGATGGTGTAAGAGATTATTTCATAAATTCTACTTTAAGTAGATTAATAATTTTGGTGAATTAATCATAGTTTGTACAAATTGCCAATTGTGTTTCAAATCTAAAATAGACACTTATGATGTATCGAACATGACTTGTTTTAAACTATTCTATATTATAAGCTGAAACATTGTGAAAGTTTTCCATTATTAAATTTAAGGAAAAATAGAAATAAAATTGTCTACTTTCACAAATTTTTTTTATTTACATTTATAATCTTTTTATAAGATTATAAATATAAAAAATTTTGTGAAAGTAGACAATTTTATTTCCATTTTTCCTTAAATTGTTTTAAACTATCTATACATTAAACATAACATTTGTAATGGAGGCATTAGAAATTCGAATTTCGCGCCGTTATATGACTTGAAGTGGTTATTGGTTATTTGAACATAATTAATATTAAGATAAAAGCTTGAGCTTGTTTCGAGGAGTATTTGCATATTAAATTGGAAAGCTTTTAAATATACGCGGCAATTTGCGGATGACTGTTCTGTAAAAGGGAGCAAGTAAAGACGCTGTCATAATGAGGTGTATTTGTTAGTCAGTCGCCTCTAGTAAGCAATCGGAGTTGGTTGAAAAGCGATTGCTGGAGCTTGATTTATGCTGCAATTAATATTGTGTAATTATAACGAAAAGTCAGTTAGTATTTTGTAACGAGAATATAAATGATATTTTCCGTATTAATGCACCATAATTTAAAATACATATTAAAAGTGACGCAATAAGTGAAGATAACGCGTTTTGTATGTATCAGAGCCGTAATCAATTGTGTTTAAATAGTGAACAATAAATATAATGGACAGTAATCGACCCAAATTGGTAAATCAAAGTATAAAGGACAATAATTCAAATTTATTAATGTATAAAAAGGGACCGTTCGCGGTTTGTAAATAGCGTGTATTTTGTTGCGCAAGCTATTTGTAGTTCAACTGAACAGCTAAGTAAAAACTGGACGTCGTAAATACATCAAGCAGTTATTTAGAAAAAAATCATTAAATTGTGGAAAGAAAATTAGGAGCGTGCTCTATAACAAAGAGATAAGGAGAACACAGGAAGCGGTTTCAAGTTGGCGGGAAGGTGACATAATAGGAGGAGCAGTCACACAACCTAGTTGAGGCCTCTTCACCGGTTAAAGGAACGCAAGCATTAATTACATCATCAGTTTATCAACGAAGTGATAACAAGTAAGAACCTTTCGATAGTATAAATAAACGAAAATTGGTGTGTTTTATTTATTTTTAAATTTATGTTTAGATACAAATGCTGAACGAAAATATATTTCGTTGATCATTTGTAAAGGATTGTTTTTTCATGTTAATAGTAAGAGAAATACTAACAGAATTTTATCATTTTTATATAATGTTGTGAACAAAACAGTCTGTATATAGAAATTGACTTAATTAAATATTATCACTTTTGATTCATTTTATTATTATTATTATTGTGATAACCATTTAACCCATAGTTAAGCTAGCTGGAGCGTACCGATGAAAGGAAAAAGGAACTTGTTGAATAATTTTTAAAGTTCATTTATTCAAACAGAAATGCGATAACAATAAAAGTAAAGTTTAGTTAATGAACGTTATCTTTATAAATTAAACTCACTTAGTTGACATTGAATCATTTCACATTTTCAAAAAACAATATAAAATTTTTACTCAATGTGTTTGGAAATTGTATAAGATTGAAAAAGAACTCAAATATTATTCTTTGTAGCCAGATGTATACAAGCAAAGTGATAATCGCAGGTAATACGTCCGTCACAAAACAATCCCCAACGTGCGAACTATCACAAAATAGCCCTCAACAGAAGGACGAACAAAGAGAACTATTACACATTTGATATTGTATTATGAGCTTTCTGTTGCAGTTGATGACTTACATAAAGGTATAAATTATTAGATAAAAACTTTGGATATATCTCATATTTAGAATGTACGTAAGTTCTACATACATAAAGACAAAATTTACACTGATTGGGGCGTTGGATAGCTCAGTTGTTTAGAGCGGTACTCTAGCAAAGCACACGTAGTAGGTTCAACTCTTACTTGAGGTAAACTTTGTATTTACGTATTTAATAAAATTAATAATAATTTTAAAACTTATAATAATTACCAGTAATACATTTAATTTTATTAGGTAATATAATTTTCAATGTGTCATTCTATGCTCAGCAATGTCTACATGGAGTATTGAGCTCGTTATATATAAACTCATGCGAAAAAAGTTTATAATAAATAATTGAGAACTTTGTATTAGGGCATGCATCTACTTGACTGCGCTTTACTGTTCATTTCCAAAATCTGATTTTGACCTTCCAACCTACATTTACATATGTAGGTATAGAATTTTGTATTTAAACTTGTTTTCATTTCGCTTGGAGCTGATTAGATTTTGGGAGAAATCCAGCAGCTAACAGGGGGGTTTATCAGGGGCAGTTTTTGGTTTTTATCAAATATTTCTAAAACAGCTGCATATTTCAAAGATACTAAAATACCTAGATATAGACCATAAACATATCATTTAATTAGTTCTATGCAATTTTTTGATACGACGCGTAATTTAGCGGCAAAAAACTTCCCAAGGTAGAATTTACATGTTAGTTCAAATTTTATCAATATCTGAATAACGATTAATTTTATAAGAAAAAGTGTGGGCATATTTCTTAAAGAAAATTTAATTTTACATAACTTTCCTTTATAAAGTTTCTTACTATAACGCAAGGTAAGTCTAAAAATTAATTAAATATGAATGAAAATGTTTAAACTGTATTATCGATATCTCATGTTGCCTGTTTTCGTTATGAACATATAAAAAAGAGGTTGCATACTTATCCTAAAAAAATTAAAATTATTTCATTTCTTTTAATTTAAGTTAGCATCTAGATGTCTATTAACTTCTGTGTGATATGAAGTTTTAAACGTCTGTTTGGCATAGACTATTGTTTTTGTTTTCACAATGTACAGGGTGTCCCAACGATAGAGTAAAGTAAGTTTATGCTTAACTAGAATTATTTGTGTAAATATTGTATGGACCATGGGGTAGAGGTAAGAAGTGTGCAAGAAAAGCAGGACGTGAAAAAGTATGATTTTTTTAAATAGAACACCCCGTATTTGATTTTAGTTTTTAATTCTACGTGTCCATACAAACATATTTTGTCATACAAAATATTGGCTGAAAGTTTTTAGTTCTTGAGATATTCGCGTTTAAAGATTATTATGGTCATTTTCGTGGGGTTGATGAATGGGCAATTGTTCCGTTATTTCACAATAAAAAAAATTGATATTTCGTGTGAAAAATGAGATTCGTTGTGCCAATAAAGGGTTTTTTTCAGCCTCGCCCAACACGTATATCATATCAATTAATTCATTTGTCGAATAATCCATAATTGATACAAGAATTGATAACAAGTTAAATGCGAAAACGACAAATTTAATATGTGTTTATTTTGACAAGTAGGAAACCTTTGTATCTTAGTAACGCAATTATTATTTTCCATGGCTACCAAGATCCATGCAATGCAATGTTATCGAAAATAAAGTAGCTAGTGTGAAAAAATCGAAATTACTCGAAAACTATCAAAGATAGATATAGGATATATTTGACAAAAATGATAGATTTTTTAATCCCGAATAAAATGAAATAAAAATATATAGGGTGTGCAATTAAAAAAAACTGATTTTTTTTAATTTGAGAATTTTCAAATTTGAATGGTTAGAACAAACACCCTGTTGAGAAAATTAGAAATACTACTCGGTCTAAACGTTAGTATAATATCACTCATTTTTCACACGAAATATCAATTTTTTTTATTGTGAAATAACGAAACAATTGCCCATTCATCAACCCCACGAAAATGACCATAATAATCTTTAAACGCGAATATCTCAAGAACTAAAAACTTTCAGCCAATATTTTGTATGACAAAACATGTTTGTATGGACACGTAGAATTAAAAACTAAAATCAAATACGGGGTGTTCTATTTAAAAAAATCATACTTTTTCACGTCCTGCTTTTCTGGCACACCCTGTATAACTTCCAATATTTTAAAAAAATGCACACTTCTTACCTCTACCCCATGGTCCATACAATATTTACACAAATAATTCTAGTTAAGCATAAACTTACTTTACTCTATCGTTGGGACACCCTGTATATATTTCTATTCTGCAGAAGTCAAGGAATATGGTAAAACGTAAATAAACAGCAACCTCATAATTAATTCTAATGCCTCAAATGGTATTGAAGTGTTATTCAATTCTATTTTTGATAAATTTTAAAACAAAAGCGTAAAAAATTAAAAAGAGAAATTGAAATTTTCCGACACTGTCCAGAACACTTACATTTTCAGACGCATTTGGTTCTGTATCGGATCATGCAACTCTTAAAACATAAATTTACTAGCGAGGGTAAAAATATAAACTTAACTTGATTAATTATTTAGTGTAACTTCAAACTATGTAAATATATAAAAAAACGTGTTATTAAAAATGATCACCAAAAAGACAATCTTATTCATAACAAAATTAATCATAGTTAAAAAAGTATTAACTTACCTTAACTCTATCTTTAACAGACTTAATTGTATTTACAATAATAGCTCGATGATATTCAAAATGATATTTTGCAACACAGTACATCCCATCAACTACCATATGTTCAGGTATTGAATACTCAGTTCCAACAGAATTATAAAAAGGTCTGAAAGTAAAATTGCAGTAGTATAAAAATCAATAATAAAATATCTTACTGAATTTCATCCATGAGATCATCTAATTGTTCGCTGTAATCATTTAATAATAACCAAAATTTGGTTGGATCATAAACTTCTCCAACAGACACTTCGATGTAATCATTCTCTCTTACGTTAGGTGGTATAAACTGCCTCAGAATTTCCTCACCTAATTCAAATACGTTGTCAGGGTACACAAACGTTTTGTCAACAAATTGCTAAAAACAAAGGTTATCATCAAATTGCTAATACGAAATGTAATAAATGGTTTATTAGCTACATATTTGTTCTTAAACAAATCAATTCATTAGAAAGGATCTATCAATTTCTAAGAGAATGTGACGTTATTTAACGTTAATTCATTACAATAAAAATCCTTCAGTATTTAAGGCCCCTCTAGATAGCTTGACGAAATATAAATCTCCCTAGTGTAACGGAGTGAAAGTTTTTCAAAGTTTTACCTGAATACTTATCTGCCACAGACAAGATGAGGGATTAAATCAATATGCAAAATAATTTTTTTGCACTTCGTGGATTAAAAGTCCTATTTGGTTCCCCCATTCCGGGGACTGAAGTATTACTTTTAATCTCAAGGGATTAAAAAATAATTTAATCCTCCGAGATCTGGGATTTTAAAAATAATTCATAAATTTCATTAGCCTTGAATAGCATAGCTTCTTTATCAAAGTGACTTTTCTAATAATGTCAAATTTATCATAGATGTAATATTTTCATTTTCAGAAAATAATATAATTATTTCTATTATTACTCCACGAAGTGCAAAAAATAGTGTAGATACCACGGGATTGAAGTTCCTTAATCCCTTGAATAGTTGTTGATCTCGGGCAAAAGCCCTCGACCAAACTCTATTCGCAGGATTAAATGAGTCACTTGAATCCCTTGTTATCTAATATACTAATGCAAATCCTTTATTATTTTCATTAATTTACAGAAGACATGAAAACTGCAATAAAATTTATTTTTTTTTATAAAAATTTTTAAAACTAATATCACTTTTATTTTATTATATAGGTATCTCAACTCCATCCTTACATCTTTAATTACATGTAATCAACATAAAGTGTTATTCAAATAAACTGTATAACAACAAATTCCTATTATTTTCTAATTAGTTCATTAGCCAATGTGAAATCTAAAGAGATATAGATAATATAATTAGGTGTAGAAAATGGCTAAATAACTTTCCCTTTAATTAACCCTAGCTATATCGCATAACTACATATTGATTATTGTGATTCCTGAAATGTTCTAATACAATGTAGACAATTACGGGATTGCTATCAGTGTACTAGCATTTTGCAAACGATACTCATCGATCAAACACCAGTTGTGTCTAAAAATCCCTAAAGCAAGAAAAAGTGAGAGTGTACCAAGAAGTAGGAGTGTGATATTAAAAAGGGCGAGAGAGGCGTAAGTACCTATATAAAATTTTATTTTATTGAAATATTCCCTTCGTTATAATTTATTAAAATGTCCCTATTAGCAAATCCATGCAAGTGGCCCGAAATTCTTTTTCGTTAGTTTTCAAATGACGAAATATTTAAAAAAAAATTATAAGATAGATTTTTTCATTGATAAATTCCTTTTATAGGAAATTGGGTAAGATTTCACCAGAAGCTTGCATCCACCCTCGTTCGGGAGACGAACCTTGAAGCATCAGCTTCCATCATAATGATGATGAGGACTTTTTGGTGTCCGATACTGATAATTGTCAAGAAATGGTGACAGACGCAGATAGCGAACCTGAAATCCAATTTGATGTTTCTTTTGATGAAGACAGTTCAGATGCTTCATTATTGTTGGAAAACGATACTGAATCAGATGCTACTCAGAAACACAATATATCAGGCCACAGGATCATAAGATATAAAATATTTCTTAAATGTGTTGAAATCTCTAAAACACGTTGGTTTTGGGTGTTCTTATTTGATATAGATGTCATATCAGAAAAGATAGAAGGATTAGAAAGTACGCTTACATTTAAATGTAATATGTGCGATTACGTTTGTATTTCAATAGAAATAGGTACTTGCTAAGAATATCTGAAGATCTTTGTGCTCCCGGATCATTTAATGAGGAGACCATGCTGCTATTTTCTAATGGAATTTCTACTTTATTGACATCAGAACATTTATCGTTTTTATAATGTTTTAAATAGTAAATTATAAATCTACAATTTTTTCAAAATTTTAACAGTTCGTATTTCGAGAAATCTATGTCCGAATATATGGCTTTTGATAAAAATATTATCAGTTATAAAAATATTCCAATTTAATCACTACTGGGAAAAAATTATAGAAATTAAAATTAAAAAAAAAAACCTATATTCAATCATTTAGGAAGGTTTCGGGACTATTTTGACGTCTTACGCGTTTCTCTAAAGTTTCAGATAACTTCATAATAATATAAAAAGTAAGAACGTTTTTAACATTGCCTCTTATGGGTGATGTGTTGCCTAACTACCCATTGAGACCGCCCTTATGTATATAAAAGTAAAAGAATTTATAATCCAACATAAGATTGTGCCATTTAAATATACAGAAGTTACCCAAAGCACTTGTGAGACTATTTTGACGCACTGGGTCTTGTGTTGTGTAGGACGCACAAATATGAACGTGAGTTTGCACGACAAATTTTTGTTGTGTGTCATAACGTAAGTTGGTGTAAATGCTACGCCACTGGAATTGTTAGTAAAGCGTTGAGCATTATGTAAAAGCATATTTAAACGTGGTATAAATATTTATGGGTTGGAAGTATTAAATTTGAATGAGAACGTTTTAGTAACACCCTTATTGAGACGATAATGAATACCGTAATGCGTTTCCCTAGTAATTAGACCTCTGCAACATGGCTGCTAATTAAATTTGTAACAAAATGAAGCGCGGGAGCACTCATTGGCGTAGTACCTTTTTTCATATAAAAATAAAAAAGTGAAAAATTTATTTTTAATAAACCCGCCATCAACACGCGTAATTGCTCATCTACTATTAATTAACTATTATTATTTTTTAATTAACTATCAGGTTGATGCATAAGTAATGGCGTTTTTTATTTAAAAAAAATATATATTTTACTACAAAATTTACAATATATTAATCAATTATATATTTTCCGTTATTATTAACGACAAGTGTCGCTTGTTCATTGAGACTTAGCCACTGCTTTCTCTGCTTCATTGATTGGCGTGAATTTTCATTAAGATGTTGATTCAATCGTTCTTCATCGAACCTAACAGGACGTCCTGAACGACCAATATCATTAAGGTAAAAAATTACGCTTTTGAAACGTTTAAACCAGTTTTGAGCCGTCCTTACAGGCATTGCATCTTCACCGTAAACATCGCAAATCTCACGAGCAGGTTCACTGGCTTTGGCACCTCGATTAAACGCAAAAAGAAGATGTCGGTAATGCTTGTTTTTGTCTACTTGACATTCCATTATAAGGTTAAACTTTAACAATTAAGAATGAAATACAAAAGCAAAACATACTATATGACAGAACTATTAATTATATGACAAGCTGAATATTGAGTAATCAAAATTTTTTAATTTCGGAGCCAACTTTTAAATTAAAAAAAAAACGCCATTACTTATGCATCCGTCTAATACTAAGTACATAGTAAATTCCTTTTTTATTAATGATTATTGATCAATTAAAATTCGCATAATTATAAACATTTAAAAGAAATTAATAATTATACCTAAATTAATTAGTCTCATCTGTATCTATCCACTCATCGTCGAAAATGAATAAAATATTGTATAATCTTGCCAAAGTTGCACTATAACTGTAATTATAACTTCCATTTTAATATAAAATCTAATCACTACAACTGTTACAAATTGTTTACAGTTTAATGACAAACAGAAAATTGATTCAACATTTATAAGTAAAGCAAGTGGTCATTTATGATTCCTAATTCACAGTATGCTAGTGGAGTATGCAGTTTCAACATTAATTACCAGTAAGTAACGGCAAATTTTCAGAAATTCTTTACATTAATGATATTTATTTCGATCATTCTTTTATTTTCACAATATTTATTTTTTAAATAGTGTTTAGTTGCCGTAATTTAAGGAATGCAGAGTTTAAAATTACTGCAGATGGATGGGTTGTGAATTTATGATATGTTGATATTGTATTAAAGTATAGAGTATATAAGTATATTTTCACATAAGTTAGTATATCACAATGGAAAATGTATGTACGCTCAATGATAAATGGTGTTGAAATTTACTGAATTTTGTGGAAGAAAACGTCGAGTATATAATTATTAAGATTTTTGTACAAATTTCTAGATGACATACATTGACCGCAAGTTTTACGTTGGGGCTGATACTTATTGACGATGTTTGGCAATACGGATGCCTCGATCTGTATAAGGGAAGAGTGACAGGGCAGAAGACAGACACTCGGGCTCAGAGTTATACATATACAGGGCGGTTGCGCGCGAGTATTTTGAAAAAGCATAACAACCTGTGCTAAATTATTTGTAAATAATTAGTGCCGCAGTATATATTAGTTTACTGCAAAAACCCATTTTAGGGATGAAGTATTTAAAACGTCCACAAACAAAATAATTGATGTGATTTAGAAATTGTTACTGAACTTTTCCAAAATTTAAGAAGTGTTTGAACAGATCTGTAATAAACAGCAATCGTTGAATTACCAACCTATTGCGTATAAAGCCCGCGCGATAGAAAAGAAACTTTTAAATGATCCTTTATATAATTAAAGGTGTTAATCTTTGTAAATTGAAGTAGACAGTATTGAACATTAGCAAAATACTGAGTTAAACATATGCGCGTTTATTAACAGTATTAAATCGATCAAGTTTATAGACACTTAAGAATTAAGTCATCAAGTGTAATTAAAATATTCTGTGACAAATATTTAAGAGGGCATTCAGTAAATCAAATTTTTAGACATATTAAAAAAATGTGAGTGAAAGCTTGTAGTGTAATAACACAGCGTTACTTACGTGCATACTTGGATTAATTAAAAAAAATCAACCGCATTAGATAGGACATTACATCTGATAAAGGACTTCAGGAATTATATGTAAGGAAAAATTGGATATTTGTTGAGTAGTGAACGATTGATTAACCTATAAAATTGTCAGAGTTATTATGGTAAATTTTAATTAGGTCTTACGGACAATCAATTCTCACCACCACCATTTATTGTTTCGTTTGTATATATGTTTGAACATACATAGTAGGGATTAATATATAAGAAGTTTTTTCTTTGTATGTGTTGCTTTACACAAAAATGTATGCAAATATTGGTTAATAGGGTAGTCAGTTAACTTATTCTTGTGTTTACATTGTGATGGAACTTTCCTACAATTTATTGCAAGACTATTAAAGTGATGGTTTAATTTTAACTTTCAAAGAGAACCAATGTTACATTACTAGATATCATTGTTTTCTTTTGTGTGTAAAATTGCATAAAGGGTTACACCGTTTAAAAATAATAAAGCTTTTGACATTTTGGACATACGCTTAATCTGAAAATTGCTTATTTTGAGTCAGATGGATTACAAAAGTCCTTAAGTAAACAATATCAGTCTTGCAGTGACTTTATTACATTGGTTTACCATTTATTTATTAAGTAGAAATTTCAGATTTGAATAACACTGATTCATACTTGCAGACGTTTAAATACATTTTAATGATAAAAACAGTATTAGAGAAGACATATGATCCACAAACGACGAACTGAACGTTACGTTTTTTATTTTTAACATATGAGTTAATATTTTTGTGATTAAAAGGTAATAATAATGACTTTTCCGAATTGGGTGATATTCATTTATTTCAGAATTTTGATGACAGTTATAAATATTAGTTTATCTCGAAAACGTAGCATTATTGGACTTACGTTTATATGAAAGTTTGTGTTAAAATGATTAAATCTATCATTCCCTGGAATACGGGAGTTCGTCACGAATCACCCTGTATAGCACACAAATGCACTCATAAAACACCAAATTTTAACAAATTGTAACTAAATAATGACTTAAAAAAAAAACTATTTGTTGTTAAAAACAGAATACAGCTCCCTAGAAGGAGTAATCCCGTTTGTTTAGTTTGAACCCACATGGAGTACAGAGATAGGTTCTCTGTAGCATCATTCCAAGTAACTTTACTGTTTTGAAACTCATTCAGCTTCTATTTAAGATTCTTCTATCTGTTAGGTTTCTGTACAAATTATTATGATTCTTCTGGACGGTTGACGGCAAGCTATACTTCACATGGGTTCCAAGGCACCAAATCACAGGTTCTAAAACCGCTTACAAATAGCCGAGGCTATAATTGATCTAATACTGATTGGAGAACTCCTGGGTAATCGTGTTTCTGCATTTCAGCTCCTCCACTGACAAGCCTCCATTCAGCTACCTTTTGTCGCCATCTTCAACATGTGAAAAACTGCGACATACAAAGGTAGAATCAGGTAAGTGGCGTTTAGAAAGATCGAAATCAGTATAGTTTTTTTCTGCTCACAAAACTCTGGGATAGGGAGATAAATGTGATGAATGCCTGCCTTGAAACATAACTGCAGGTCAAGGAAAATGTTGCTTCTCTAATCATGGGTGAAATACAATGGTAATGTACTCGAAAAATGATCCCTGCGTCATCTACCCATTTTCTGATTTTCCTATGGCTCATTCAGGTGGAATATTTTTCACAATTTGCAGTGAAATACGTTGATATCTGTATATATATATATATATATATATATATATATATATATATATATATATATATATATAATCATCAGCAGGGCCAATTACCCGGTCGCATTTCCTGTAACTCAGAAGATCGTGAAAATCTTCTTGCATGTTACGAGTATTTTGGTCAATGTGACTTCCAATTTCGCCAAACCATCGATTTTTTCTGTTATTTTTCTTCTTGCGGACATGAGGTTCTGGCTTGTTATCTCCTTAATATCGGGGCGTCGTGTCTTGAATCACTCATACCATTTACGCTCTGGCATAGTCTTCCCATTGGAGAAGGTTATTTCATTCGCGTTGCGAATTTTTCTGCTTGCATACAGGGAACCCAGCAATGGTCATAGTTTTTATCCATCTTAACAAAACCTCTCCTTCTTTAGCATCAAAAACAGCGCGCTTGCGAAATTCCGTCTTTTTTGAAGTCCCACGCATAAATTTTAATCATTTCCAGTAGTACTCCTTGGACCTAGTTGCCCTAACTTGAGCAGGGTGGCGCAATTAGGTACAATTGGTCGCGTAAGCATGATAAAGATAGCTATAGGATTGTCACCATACAGATAAAGCAGGAAGGTACCGTAAAACGGGGTTACTCTGCCAAGTATTGAGCTATTTTGGTACTCTAATTCACAATTCGCTTGAAAAATTAAATTTTTCAAAATTGCATCGTGCCTTGTGTCTACTTGACAATAGATCATCTGAATATGGTTTGATTTCATCAACCCATATCGGAGAAAAAAATTGTTTGTGGGGTGCCAAAGTAGGCAGTATATTAAAATCCCATTTGTGCTAAAGTAGGGACTGTTTCAAGCATTCTTTGGCACCCAAATAATAAAATTTAATGATGTTATTAAAGTTATAAGGCATATTTTTATAATTATTAAATAAGACAAAAACAAGCCAGAAAACTAAATATAAATATTCGGAACATCAATAAGTTTCTTTTTAGAAGGAAAATCCACATTTTTCACTAAATCATCGCTGTCGAAATTGTGGTCTGTGCAGAAGAAACAAACATAAACTGGGTCGTCACTCATTTAATTACAGATTCCACAAATCCATTTTTTGCTTTGACTGTAATTAATCCAATCAGGGTCTGTGTAGGTTTTCCATTCTTTATAAAAAACGGCGCACGTCTTCTATAGTTTTAACTTGTTTCGCTTGATTCGTCATTGGTAATATTTTTGTAGATGTTAGCACCAAACTTGCATATGGAATGTCGTCACTATCATCATCGCTGCTGCTTGAGATTAATTTCTGGGTTCCCGAAGGATCAGCGACTGGTTCCGTAGATGGCTGTTTGCTCGAGGGTTCTTGAAGCTGATTCAGCAGCATCTACCTTAATTTGTTTACCGGGTTCTATTTTCTTGCCTTGCTCTTTTGTGCCTTTTTCTTTATTACCGTCTAATGCACGGAATTATTTTTAGAACCTCCTGGGGATCAAAAGGACATAGTCCTGTGGCCCTAAACCAGGATTTTAAATTGTTTGGCACATTTTCACTTATTCCAATCCACAATCTAAGAGGTTCAGAAAATATTCTTTTGGTATGGAAGCACTGGATTTTGTTTCACTGTGCCATTTGTCGAAAATCTCTCTCCATTTTTTCTTCAAACGAAGCAAACAGCAATATCCAATGGTTGCATTACATGGATGCTATTTGGGGGGAACACTGTCATATAGATATTGTTCTCCCCACAAGCTTTAATTATTGTAGGTGAAAAATGAGAAGCTAAATTGTCCACAACAATTTTTTTGCAGGATTGTCAATCTCTTTAATTTTAAGCAACAAAATCTTGAAGAACCACTTTCAAATTGGTCCATATCGAACTAGCCACTAGGTGTGTGGCTGTAGATTGTTCCCAGCGGACTTCCTTTTATCCATACCTTCGTATAAATTACCGACCTTACACATGACCATCAGGGTAATAAATCTCTTGCAGCATTTCCACATACCATAATACTGATCGAGGCTTTGGAACGTTGTTGAACCCTCTCATGCGTTTGGTTACCCATGGAACTACGACTTTCTAGGCATCAGGATCATCCTGAATATTAGACTCGTTATAATTAAAAACCAAGCAAGAGCCAACATCTTGTAACATATCTTTAACGTTACCAAAAAACAATTTAATTTGGACCTACCGCCGCATGTGTTCGTTTTATGTTCGCTGACAAACGGGCGCTCAGATTATTCCGAATGATAAAGTTTTCTAGAAAATCATGCCCGGGAACATTGAACTTAAATTCCTTAACCGTACGACCCTGTCTTTGCACATATTTGTTAAAGCAATTCGCGAATATCGCTCTTTCAAAACGGGAAACCCCAATCGCTCATTGTTGTTAATCCCTTTGTAAGAAATCTCAGGTGTGGATACGGTTAGGTGATCTGGGGGGCGGTTATGTTGAATATATTTTACACATTCTTCGAGCTGTCTCTGTTCGTGTCACTACTATATGGCTGACTGTATAGCAACACGCTTCGCCAATATCGGTGGGTTGTTGTTTTGCGGTTTTGCGTGCACTTTTCAACAGACATAAAGCTATATAAGATTTAAAATCAATTTGGGACATTTTAATTTCATTGACAATATTGTATAGCTTCCAAGCGTTTACTACTGTGCTGTCGACCGAGTTATAACATATTGGCCACAACCATTTTTTACGTAACACTCTAGACCCCTAATTGGCAATGCCATTGTTGTGAAGGTTCACTTCACCCATATATTTATTGTATTCAGAGATAACATTTAGTTGTGGAATTTTACTTTCTTTTTTTTCCTTTCTACTGTAGCATTTTGTTATAATCAAGGGCTGTACAGTGTGTCCCATTTTTGACGATATTGCGGGGTATCTCACTTACGAGTAAAGATACAGAGTTGCATTTTCACAATACCGTGCTACTTTTTTGTGAGAAGAACGCTGGTATAAACAAAACTTTCATAGCCCGCAACATTTCTGCATTTTGGGACCCCCTTGTATCTCCGTTATCCTTTAATATATGGCTAAGGTAAAAATTGGTTCTTATACAGTTTTTGCGTAGAATCCAGTGACGTAGTCGTATTTTTGCAGTAAGTTGTCAATTTTTAGCTATAAATAAAACTTATGGTTTTTTAACGGAACACCCTGTATATTTTCTTGCGTTTGACTGGAAATTTTTAAGCTTTACAAAAATATATAATACATGATGTGTATTTTAAATAATAAACCTAAAATCTATGATTTCACAAAATCTGCGTAATAACATAGTGTGTATTATGAAGCATTAGAATTAGTAGACCGTGATTATTGGAACAATTAAATGATTATTTGCTAAGCGTCAAGACAAGTCAGTTGTAAAATTTATATTCTCTTCGTAATATTGTATTCGTTACAATGGCTGAAAATGAAAATTATCAATATTTTGAAAAATATGACATGTTAGTCTGTTTTATAGCGAGCAATGAAAACTTCCGTGAGGCTTCCCAAATGTATTTCAACAGGTTTGTTTGAATACTTATTTATCTTTTGACGTATGTGGATTTATTTTTCATTTAAATATAATTTGGATTTATAGATATCCAGAAAAAAGGCAACCTCGTCTTTTAATGTTTTCTCGAATAAAAAAAATTTGGTAGAACATAAGATCATTTATCCAACCTCAACCAAAAAAGTATAAGGAAAATCACGGTACGGATGAAGTCAACGTTTTAGCGTGTATAGAGGCAACGCCTTCACCATCATGCAGGGTTCTAGAGCAGGAGATTGGTGTTCCCAAGACTGGGGGTTCAAAGAATATTGACCAAATATAAATTTAAGCCATACAAGATTAAAATTGTTCACCATTTACATCCTGGGGATGCAGAACGTCGTGTACCGTTTTGCAACTGGTACTTGAAACAAATTCGTATTGGTAATAACTTTGATAGATTTATAATATGGTCCGACGAGGCTTACTTTTCGAGTGCAGGTATTTTCAACAGGCATAATACTATGCATTGGTCCCAAGAAAATCATCATGTGGTATTCGAAAGAGAGCAACAGGGTCGATTTGGATTTAGCGTAGCTTGTTTTATTTTGGGGCAACAAATAGAATACAGAATTTATGAAGGCAGTCTTACAGGGAATAGATGTTATCCCTATGTTACTAGATAATGTTCCTTTCGCTCATCTTAACAGGATACACTTCCAACAGGATTGCGCACCCGCACATAATGCTGTAATTGTTCGACCTTTTTTAGACAATTATTTCTAGCAAAAGTGGATCGGTACTCATGGACCAATTAGATGGGCTACACAGTCACCTGACCTATCCATGCTAGACTTTTTCTTATGGGGCTACTTGCAGAATAAGGTTTATAGTACCCGTCATCGGACAATAGATGAACTACTCAATGCCACCAATGCGGCATTTCAAAACTTGCAAAGACGTTCCATAATTATTATAAATGCTTTAAAAAGAATAACCACTGAATGTCAACATTGCGTTTGGGAAAATGGCAACCATTTTGAGCAGTTCTTTTAAGGTGAAATTCTAATGCTATATAATACACACTGTTATTATGCAGATTTTGTGAAATCATAGATTTTAGGTTTATTATTTAAATTACACATCATGTATTATATACTTTTGTAAAGCTTACAAAATTTCCAATCAAACGCAAGAAAAATATACGGGGTGTTCCGTTGAAAAAACCGTAAGTTTCATTTATAGCTAAAGATTGACGCTTACAGCAAAAATACGACTACGCCACTGGATTCTACGTAAAAAACTGTATAAGAACCAATTTTTACCTTTGCCATACATTAAAGGATAGCGGAGATACAAGGGGGCCCCAAAATCCAATATTTTCAATTTCGCCCTGTATTTCAGAAATGTAGCGGGCTATGAAAGTTTTGCTTATATCAGCGTTCTTCTCAAAAAACAGTAGCAAGGTATAGTGAAAACCGCAACTCTGTATCTTTTTTCGTAAGTGAGATACCCTAAAATATCATCGAAAATGGGACACACTGTATATTCAATGAATGTATCACTGCACACTTGTTACTGCAGAATTGTCATTCTTCCTTACAAGTGAAATTTTTGAAATCTCTTCAAAACCGCTATTGTTAAAGCCTCTCTGCTTTTTGGACACACTTTTTACGCTTTCTAAAGAGCAACTACTTGTCCTATTCTCACGAATGGTTCCAGTAGCAAAAAATTCTTGACGCTTTAGCTCAATAAACAGTTTTATAAGATGAAAAATAGTTATCGAAGTATATTCAATGCTGGACTGGTTTTTTATTACTTCAAGCAAATCTAAGACCACTTGACCTCCAACTTCCAAGTCCAATAGGCGATTTTCTTTTTGAGTATGAGCTACAGGCACTACAGTTTGAAACTAAACCACACAGGTTTACTCCTTATAAACATTTTGCAAGAATGAGTTCCAAAATATGGTATCATTTGCTCGTCGATAGATAAATTAAATGCAAATAGACCCCAGTGTAAATTTCTGTCATTTAATTTATTCAAAAAGGGTTGCACCTTCGAAAATTTATCACTTATATCTACTAAACTGTTATTGCTTAAATGTAAATATCCTTTAATTGTTTGAAACTGAGTACGACTCACGGAGTTTTACCAACTTGTTAGTGCTCTCAGTCTGATAGTCATAAAATTCGTTGGATACAGGTGTATGGTATACTCAATCTGGCCTGTTTCCATTTAACATTTGTGGTGTAGAACTCGTGGAAGAAGAGCACAATCATTTTTTTTACTGCTAGGGGTTCCTTGTCTGACAGATTGTATTCATCATCATCCCCCACAACATTATTGTAATTTGGCAAATGTAGCTCAAATGTGCCGGCAATATGCATCTGACAAAAACGGTAATTTTCAGATGTTTCAGCATCATCAGCAACTTGCACCTATTCAGGCAATTGTATATGAATATTACCAATGGTGCGTTAACAAATCGCACCACTTTCTAATGTCATAGCGCTCGTATTGGTTATTATTATAATATGAAATATACACAGAGAGAAACTAAATATATCACTAACATAAATATATAATAATTATAAAATAACAATAAGTATAACATATGTATATTTCAATTGCAGGTCCCATAGTGGAAATGTATAAAAAATAGTGAAACTACAGTTGATAAAAAATAAATAAATAATCAAAATACTTTGTTTAAATAAATTAGGTAGTATTTTCATGTGTTCTAACGTCACTCTAGTGCAGTTTCAACTTTAGAAAAATTCTCGCACGTTTTAAAAAAATATTTAACGTAGTGCGAACACACACCGTAGGGTGGAAATGGATTAAGTACTGATATTCAGAAGTATTATATTAATCATGTCTATGTTAATGTTTGTAACTGAAGTCAAACTTTAATTATAGTGGTTTATGTAGCAAGGCAATAAAGTGGGTTTTTGAAGATAAATGCGGGCACAGGCAAACAAACTACAAAATATCTTCACTGCCAAGGTGCTTACAATATTTTTTCCGAAATCAGAATCATTTAGTAAAAAGCTCAAAATGTTTGTCAAAATTTGATTTATTAATTAATGTGACAGTTAAGATTGCATTGATATCATATCAGTTTATGCCTTAAGGTAACAGTATTTGCTTGCAATTATAAAGCGCCTAGGATAATAAAGAGGGTATTATATTATTGATTATTGTATTAGTGCCAACATTTTTGCACTTTAATGAGTTTCCAATAAAATTGTTTATTATCTACCAGTATATTAAAATACATACCTCTGGATCTATCAATGCCGGTTCTGTAGATGATAAATTATTATATTCATTGAAATGTTTTAATATTTTCGACATTTTAAAACTTTTATCAAAATCCTTCGGTAGTGGTTTTTGTTTATTATACAATTTAAAATCTCCTGTATCTGGTCTGGTGCAATGAAAAATATCAGTCAATTCCAAACACATATTAATTAATCCCCTATATCCATATTCTACATAATCTAATTCCTTTGAAAACATTTCTTTATATCTTTCTGGTAATGAACCACACCAAATACCATCATCATACTTAGAAATGAGAATTTTTAAATTATTTTGTACGCTTAAAGGAACATTTGTTTCAGGTTTACTTGGTGAACTTCCATCAAAATTTTTACAATTATATATAGAATCTGATGTAATGTTATAAAAATGTGTGGTAGTATTTTCTAAACTTGTATCAATTATTGAAAGTTCATCATCTGTATCACTCATATATATGTCTCCTTCAGATGGTTCGTCACTATCAAATTCCACAACAGACGCATTCGAAAAATCTTTTTGTTTTGGAATTGTGCCACATTGTGGTACAGATGATGTATCAGTGGATTCTTTAAATGTAGACTTTTCTGAAGGCGACGATGCTACATTATGCAAAATTATTGGTTCTTCAAGAATATTAAAATTAGAGGTGGAAGGAATTTGTTTCGTTTTAAAGTGTATAGGTGAAATCGGTGGTGTAAGTACTAATGACATTAACGGTGGTGCAAAATTAGGTACAATCCTAGACGGCGGCGGTACAGGAGCAATGGGTAGACATGGTTTTCTTTGAGGATAATTACTTCTTCGAGGTCGAACACTAGGGCCACCAAATCTATAAGAAAGCCATTAAAAGCCGTAATTTATTATTTAGAGATAATACCTTGGCTTTCTTTTTGGAGGATTAGCTTTCTGTTTTGTGACTAGATCATTAATATGTGCTGATTTATTAGAAACACGTAATACTATTTCGGCATGTGGTCCATGTCCTTTTACCTAAAGGCAAAAAAAATTGCTTAGATTAACTTTACATTAGTGTGTCGTAAGCTAAATACATTCTTTTACAGTGTACAATATTAAAATACTACACATTCAGCGTAATAATGATATAAAAACCGCTGCCAAATTATCTGCCATAATGCTTTCTCATATATGTAAATAAATAACTTGAATGCCCTCAATACCTGAATTTGAGTCATATCGGTTTTAAACATGATAATTCCCGCCATTTTGAATTTTTTAATTTTGACATGATCTCAAAAACCCTCAAAACCCGTTGATAAATTAAATAAACACGATAATCCCCCCCATTTGGAATTTTTTAATTTTAACAAATGATTTATTCTTAGGGATCTTAAAAACCCCCAATGCTCGACTTTCAAAAAAATTGGTTGATAAATTAAAAAATGTACAATTTGGCACCCTAAAAACGGTGCGCCACTGGTTATTACACAGTTTTTTTATTTTGAAATTATATAAAAAAAAAATTAGTTTGTTATTTTAATTAAGTAACTTTTTAAAATTTGAAGCAATGAATTTTTTTAGTTTTCTGATATCCTAAAAATGCCCCGCCACTGGTTGGATTTTGCTCATTAACGAACTTAACCTAGATTTTATGGCAAAGAATTTTTGTACCAAATTTTATATCGATAGATTTAATGGTTCAAAAGATATCCCGCACACACACAAACTCTAAATTTGTTTTTCTAAAAATGGCTTTTTTATCGATAACTTTATTGATTCAAAGATATCGTGCACACTCACACACAATCAGACAAGAAATTGTTTTTTCTAAAAAATGTTTTTGGTTTTGTTTAGGTGACAAAACCTCGAGATATGTAAAAAAAGATGTTTGAAAATTAAAACCGATTACATAGCTTTCACTTTATACTTACTTCTAAAACATCTGGCATAAAACGTAGACAGTTTTCTAAGGTATTAAATCCTAACCTTCGAAAAGGTATTCGCTCTCCAATTTGATCATAATAATCCCTATCAAGAATACCTAAATCTATTTGTAATGGTGAAGATACCAGTAAGCCAGTTATAATTTTTTTCACTTCATCTATTTCTTTTTCCTACAAATGTGGAAATGCTAGTGAATGTTAATTGTTATTTGAATCATTCTTACCATTTTAACGGCAGTCTTTTGATAAAATCACTTTAAATACTGCTAGTAATTCATTGACACTTATAAATTAAAAAAAAATTAAGCTAAATATAATTCACTGGAAAAAGAAAAACTCAGATTTGCCTCTAAAATGCATAAGTTTGTTAAAATTTGAACTATTAATATTGTCAATACGCAAATAAACCCAACCGGTTCCACCAAATATTCTATCAGAAAGAAAAAAAATTACCAGCGAGATAGAATAGCATACATTAGCATAAGAGGAAAGGAGATATTAGTACAATATGGAACTCAAAAAAACTATAAATCTTTGGGGTATTTAACTAAATATCTAATTTTGTTATATTTAACCTACTACAAATTATACCTACTCAAGATGAATATAACTACTACAGAAAACCAGCGTTGCCACACGCATTTCTTTTTTTCGTGGCAGATTCACAACTAAAAGAGGGGTAGAACAGGTCGGTCCGGGTAATAGAAATTGAAATTAATTTTTTTTCATGTTCGTAAAATAAAGTAGAAGATATTTCATTAATTTTAGTTTATAAAAGATACGTTTATTTCATCGCGCTCATACGCAAACTTTCCTTCTCGTGAAAAAATATAAACTCTACTCACTTGCAAAAATAACTTATAAAAGGTTTTTTAATAAAAACTAAGGTTAAAATAATCATAACATTCTAATAAAAAAAAAAATCACAAAAATAATGAACCTAACTATAATTTGTTTTTAAAAAAATAATAGAGCCTGAAGAGATATAACCTAACTGTAATGTAATATACCTACATGTATCACATAAAAATTAAAATTAATGCTTCTTAAATACAAAAAAATAAACGAACTGTAAAATAAGGTAAATAACAAAAGAAATACGTAAAAACCTTTTCATTCTCTAAATTGTTTAATAAACCTGTAGAAGGTTGCCATGTAAACAAGTGTCATTATTTAATAGTTCCTTGCAAGTATCAACATCTAACCTGTTTCGAGTTTTGCTCTTTATTAGAAATAATTGAGAAAATACTTGTTCTGCTGCAGCAGATGAATGGGGCAATGATAAAATTCTTTTTGCCAAACCTGAAAGATGTGGAAATAAAGCTTCACCTAAGTCATTTTTAATCTGAAAAATATTATTCCAAAAATCCTCAAAATCCGCTTGCTCATTTGTTTGTTTAAAATCTTCAATATCAGCAAGCAAACGCCGTTCAAAATTAAGTTTTTCAACATTGGACGTTAAATTAGGAAAAAAAAGGTATAGTATCCTTTACTATACAATATATTCCCAGACACTGCTGTTTTTGAGTCAAATATTGCTATATATTCCCTAACTGGATCGAGACATCTAATTTTAAACTGTTCAACATCTTTTGCATTCATATTTCCGTCAATCATCAAGTCAACCTGCGCTCCAAAGTAAATTTTTTCCAAATCAATAAATGACCTAGGATTTGAAGGATTAATATTTTTAAGAGGAGTTTTATCAATATATTCTTTTTTTACAAAATTTCTGAGAAGTGTTATGTACAAGTCTTTTATTCTCTTTTAAACTAAATAAATTTTAGGTTTTTCAGACTGGACTTCAAGGTTCAACTTGTTAACAATATATAGTACATACGCCAAAAATTTAAAATACAATTTGTAAATAGGATTTTGTAGGTTCTCTAAAATTTTCTTACAAGAGTTTAGATCTTGTTCGAAACATTCATTTGTAAAGAACAACATCAGTGGATTCCAGTTTTCAAGAACACCATTTACAGCTGCCTAAAAAAAAGTACTTACAGTTATATAAATTTATCTCGTAAATATTAAATTTGTCAAAAGCATTCAAAACATAAAAGAAGTAACCTATTTTGATTTTTAACTAGTAATTTACTCACGTACAGAAATAACAGTCGCAACAAAGGAAACAAAGAAGGATTTCTAGTTGTACGTTATTTACCAGTAACGAAAGCCATCGGGTTTGAGCTGGGTGAAGCAGTTTACTTGGCTTCATATTTGCAAATACTTGGCACTCATTAAGTCTTTCAATACGTTTACTGCTATTGGCAAAGTAATTATAAATATCCCTTATGAAATCTTCCAAGCCTTTTGGTAATTTGTTGGCCGCAGAAGATGCGCAAAGATGAAACGAGTAACATATACAGCCTAATAGAAATATATTAGGTAAAATTTGTTTGAATCGCGCTTGAACACCTGTTTACCTTCCCATCATGACCGACGCATTATCAACTGCAAGACCGATCAGATTCTTTATGGGGATATTTAACACTGTGATATACTCTATAATCCTATTAAAGATGCTTTCTGCAGAACAGTCACTTAGCTTTAATAACCCGAAAAATCTGTCTTTTACTGTCTTTTGTTTATCGTCATAGTACCTAACAACTAATGCCAAACACTTTTCAGTTGAGACATCTGCCGTCTCATCTATTATTAAATAAAAGTGTTTCAATTTTAAAATTTCTACTATTTCAATTCTATTTGTTGCTTTGCCAAACACTCCTTAGGTTGATTTTGTACGGCTGCGGGCCAATGACTTAGCTACATCGGAGTCTGGCGGTATTAATTTAACGAGGTGATCTGCTAAGAGAAGTGGTAAATTATGTTCGTGCAGAAACATACATATATGTAATTCTGCCGTTTTAACCAAAGTATTGAGTTTCTTTTGTTTCTCATTCGGGATAATTTCGGAAATTTTTGGAGTATTTTCAAGTTTTAAAATATTTTTTTCGTGTGAAAGGCTATCGCTATGTCTTTGAATGTTATATTTGTTACAGTGTATTTATATATTACACGCTATACATAACGGCTTTCCCCCAGAACCTTCTTATCCATGTCTGTTGGGTTTCCCAGTCTACTTTGAATTTTTGAGAATACTTCTTTTTTATATTGGTTCGTGTACGTCGAGATCATGAGTGTCAGAGTTTTCAGATGCCGCATGTTCAGGTTCTACACTGCGACTTGCTAGATTGTCGACTATTTCCATAACAGCTTTAGTTGAAGTATTTTGCGTATCACTAGACTTTGACATTCCTGGCTGAGGGTCTTCAAATGAATCAGGAAGATTTTGCTTGGATTTATTAGTCGAATATTTAGCTGTTACTTTTATTATAAACCTTTAAAAGAATAATAATAATAATAATAAAAAAATAATAATAATAATAATAATAATAATAATAGCAAAATACGTACAACAAAAAACATGCAGACAAATGCGAGGTTTGGATACTATTTTATTAATAGAAACCATTTTGAAAAAATAAAACCCGAAAGTAGTAATGAGACACCCTCCCCACTCCTTTTTTTTACGTCACAAGCCCCGCCCCCTTTTACTTTTTTATATGCCCACGTGGGAGACCGGATTTTCCACCCTTATTTTTACTCGCTTACGTGTAGGACGTATTTTTTCACCCCTATTTTTGCACATCCACGTGTGAGACCGCATTTTCAACCCTAATTTTTTACACACCCTCGTGTGAAACCGTATCCTTTCTTTTCGAAGGCCCTTTTCAACCCTAATTATTTTTACTCGCTTACGTATAGGACGTGTATTTTCACCCCTATTTTTACACACCCACGTGTGAGACCGCATCCTTTCTTTTCTTTTTCAACCCTAATTATTTTTACTCGCTTACATGAAGGACCGTATTACCCTTATTTTTATGATTTCTTTTGGGGGTTAAACCTTATGGCTGTATTAAGGACCTTTTGACAGCTAGGACTTTTTTGTGGTTGCTAACGTGAGGACTGGGGTGGGGGCTGGTCTTGGCTTAGAACTGTATTTAGGGCTGGAGCTTAGGGCTGGTCTAGGGATGTCTTAGAGTTTGGTCTTGGTGCTGGGGCTGGAGCTAGGGATAAGTCTTAGGGTTTAGTCTTGGGGCGGGACCTGTAGCTAGGTCTTAGGGTTATTTCTGATGGTATTAAGGTCCTTTTGGTTGTAACCCTGGAGGCCGAGCAGACACATACTCATACAATAATTGCATAATTAATAAGATATTATTATTATCGGTCCTATTGTTTTAAAACGGTCATATGCTACTGGAGAAAACGTTTCTAATAAGGAGATGAGATAGCAGTTGTATTAGGATTAATCATACGTAGGGGAATTTGAATGACAGTAAAATTTAATTATAGAACACTTATTTTTATTGTCATAATTAAAAAAAAAATCCTTAGCGAGCTATAAAAAAAAAATTACTGACATTCCTAATGAAACAAATATTTTTATTAAGTTAATTAATTACATTAACAGTTTGTGTTTTCTAAAACGCATATTAAAAACATAGTTTACCTGAATTGAAATAATATCCATCCGTCCGTTAAGAATGTTGTACGCCTTAATATTTTTTAAAGAAACTTAATGCTTGTGTTTTATAACTGTAATTAAAAATCTGTAAATAAATAAAGGGTTAACACCACACTTACCAGCTCTGTACTTAAAGAACGTTTTGAGGCACTACTACTTCACGAGTGATAGTCACCGCTTTGTGTTGCTTGTGTAATTAAACTTTCTAGGTTGTGTAAAAACCACCTATAATTAGAGTGTAAAATATACAAATAACCTGATCATCTTTATCGCACTTAATGCAACATACATTTACCTTTCTCTTAAAATAAAATCGGTTTGAAAATATTCATATTGTACGCACAAATTGTTTTATAAAAAACCATATTAAGTGTTTGGAATGTTTAAAATTCCATAACAATATGTAGTAAGAAATCACTGTTCACGTTTACTTTTAACTAATTACCGTGTAATTATATAACACTATTCAATTTAATAGTCTAAAAACCAATATAAATGGTTAATATAATTTCTTTTTAAAAACACTAAATAATAAATTTTATATAACACGATTTTTAAAAAACACATGCCGAATTAAAAGAAAAAAACAGTAGGTATTACGCAATTCTTAATTAAAACAATTAAGGTACTAAAAAATATTTTTATTTATCAGAATAGAATGATTGGGTAAGAGGCATTAAACAATATTTTAATTATCTCATCATTTAGAATTAAATATGTACTAAAATAGTTTTTTACAAAATCAATCATTGATAAACTATGTAATCTAAAATATAGAAACACTAAGACATAAAATCCACATACATCCGAATGATAGTCTTGTAGTATTTTTTAATGTATACGAAGCATATGGAATTCTTCTCTAGGAAATGTAAATGATATCCTTGCGGTGCTCGCCCAAAGGAATCAAAATACTCGCCATTACCATTCTCGTCAATGTAGATAGCGGTCCAATACTGACCTGGCTTGTTTGCAGGATCCGTGTTTACGATAATTGCACACGGTCGAGGTGCGTGTTTCGGTAATTGATTAGAAGCACATACAAGCCGAAACACATTCTTCTTGTGGCTGGGGATCGATTTCAAGCATCCCAACACCTGTACCGCATACATCTTTGGAATTGGTATGTGTCCAGTCTTGTAGTAGTAATGTGTTTTCCAGTGCACACATAGGCTCAGTGATGTTATGACCTAAACAGCTATATGCTTTTGCTTCCTTTTTCAACTGTTTAATCGACGGACAACCACTCTCCTCCAGGTTTACTATTGGTTTGTTAAGAAACCTTAAAACTGTTGTTTTTCACTACCCTTAACGTGAATCTTGTTAAATGGGCGCAACACTCTCATCAGCTCCTCACGGAAATTGTTGTAATGTACATGGCCCCACCACCATTTCAACCCATGATAATTATCTTCCATAAATTTTATCTGTCGTGACATGGATCCTGATATAAAGTATCCTCGTGGTGGTTTTATTAGCATCAACGATAAACGACCGTGATCTGTAACCACGGCAATTTCTTTAGGTATGAATTCGTTGTTAACACCACTAAACCCTTGCATGTCCAAGTATACGTCCATCTTCTATCGGTTGCTGCTGTACACTGAAGCTTTGCAGGTTAGAGCTACCACTTTTAACAGCTAAAATCCACAACGACATTCCGATGTTTATCGATCTCGATCACATTATCGAATTCTGCATACACCAAACAGTTAACGGTTACGGTGAGCGCTTCTTCAAACCCGACTTCCAGCCGAAGGGACCCGTTTCTAACTAAATTCCAGTGCTTGCTAGCGTTTGCAGACAGATCAGGTGTTAGGTCAAAGGCCATTAAACAGTAGCCGTTGGGATAATCACTTCTTGATATATCGTTACCTTCATTCAAAAAATGAATACCCGTACCAGAGAATAAGGTGTGGTACGCTCTTACGTATAAACCATTAGCTGTAAAGTCTGGTTGTAAGGCCTTCGAAGGAATTTGTTGTCCGTCAATATATAATGACATGTAGTTAATATTGCAGTGATGAAAATTGAACGGATTTGAGGGGTAGTCACCGTTGAAGGCTTTATTTGCTACAAAGCCTACGATGCATCGTTTAGGTAACTGACCCAGGAAAACATTATCCAATGATTTTCGCTGTATGCCTGCAGGTATAGTTAACACTTTTACGTCGGTCCTTGTAACAGGATATTTTGCGGCTGTTGTTTCTAAAGCTTTAGCGTGCGCAATTAGAATAGTTGGATTGATTCGCATACGTCTCACCAGTAAACTAGCGTCTATAATTCGCGTCTTGTAATTTGAAGCGTGTGCCGCCATTAGGCTAAAGGTATCTCTTGATCGTACAAATTTAGTCTTTAACTCAACACCACTTATGAGAAACTTTTCTTGATTAAACAAATCCGAGTGCACGTGACCAATCATCTCTATCTGTTTACCGGTAGCCGCAAGTGCTTGACGTTTTGAAAAACCGTTATTTGCGTTTCCCAGTGTATTCATCTGTCCAGCTGTATCATTGTGCTATAAGGTACATCCTAGATGTGAACTCTTGGCCTCCTTTCCATAATTTAGCAGCGTTTCGATATATGAACGGTAGGCGTAGGTGTTGTTTGGTTGTGACACCATCTTCTGATTTAAGTAAACCTCCACCTGTGAGAAAAGCGAATGCATCCAATTGTTTACCGGTGTTACAACATCAGCGTCTGTAAGTGCTGTATCATCATGCTTTAGAACCTTAGCTGTAATGTACAGCATAGTCTGGCTTAAATCTATATAATCGTTTCCGTTTCCGGGGACTACAAATTCTATAGGGGCGTCATCACTCAGAGCTGATAAGGGTTTGTAAAATATCCACTCGCCACTCTCGATACTTGTCTGCGTCGATGGTAAAGCGAACAAATCCAATTCGGACTTGACGCATTCACACGATTGTGCATGTAGAAAGGCCATTACCTTGAAAATATATCGTCGTAAGCAGGCTTCTTCTTAGCAACAGCTCTCAGTGGAGACTCATTATTATCGGTCAGACGTACTCTTTTATAACCCGAACCCTCCATCATTTTATCGATTTTCTCATCGGCTTTGCGCTTAAGGTTTCTACCTGCCTCGTGAAATCTTTCTTGAAACGAATCCTTAATAGGTCGATCCTCTATGACGTCACCAAGAATATTAGCACCCGTTCTAAGAGCTTCTTTACCAATAGCCTTTGCGCCAGACTTAAATAACGGTATTATACTTCTAAATATACCACCTAACCAACTCCCTATTCCATGACCGCATTGATAGGGCGCACCTCTGTAAATGGAACCGATACCGATACCGGCCTGATTCATGTAATATTGCTGATAAGGGCAAACCATTATTGTACTTTCTTAAAGTGTAGCTTCAGGCACGACGTTCCAAACTCAAATGGCATTGCTGCACCCGTATCTGTTTTTATATTAATCTCGATGTTTTCAAATTCCCGTGTCATTACCGGTATGTAGTGTGCAGGCGAAAAACCACATCTTTATGACCCCCGTAAGCATAGTTTTCTGAAGTAATATTTATTATACGCATAAGTGGAGACAAAACATCACCCACAATTTGCGGTTCAACGATGTCGCAATAAACAAACATCTGAGTTGGTAATCCTATCCATATACTAGCGAGGTGAGGGGGTATTGGTTCTATGGCTATGTTCTGATACGGTCGATAACCCAATTGTAAGGCTAGACGTTGTGAGAATCCGAATAGCGAGAGCTGCGTTTTTAATTTCGTAGTGACGCGTTTAGTTAGATTATGATATTCGATTGTTAGCAATTTACTTATTAGTACATGGTTATTTAGCTCGCTGATAATTTCTTCTATGCTGGCGTAATTTCCCGAAGCGAATCGTATCACGTACCAGCCATTTTCAATATAAATGATCTTCTCGTTGTCGAGTTGAAAATATTCTGCGGCCTTTTTAATATCGTTTCTAACATGTTCTCGTCGTCAGGTGGCTCTGTTCTATAATAAATTAAATTATCTGTTGCACTTACAGCAGCAAAAGAACATGGGTACTGAATTTCCGATATCCCTACAACCCACGAGCCCGTTAATCTTATTCGTTTTGGCAGTTGCGTAATAAAACTTGACGTCATATTACCTGGAAAATACATCATAGAGCTATTACTCAATAAGGTAAGATAAAACTCCATGTTTATATATCTCTCAGCTGCGAAGCTAATACCCAGTCATTAAATTTGTCACTGTATCCACGCCACTTGACCAGGTATTGTTTATTTCGCCCACGATCCTTCTCAGCTAGAATCTTATCGACTTTGAATAGAGTATCTTTATCAACCGTAACAACTTGCAATTCTTCTTCGTAAAAAGTGCCCTCAACAGGATCGTTATTAAGATCGATTATTCGATAAACTGGTGGTCTTCTTTTATCACCGCACTAATTGTAAAACTTCCTCGCTCCAATTCGTTTCATATCCCTTCTCAAAGGTGTACTTAGTTCTGGCGATTCTGACATGCTCACCGACTTTATATTTAGGATGGCGTACTGGACCTAAACCTTCGGTACAGGTTATTCCACACTTCCAAAATGTTTTTATCGTTTACAGCAGGGGCCATCTTTATACTTGAATGAGGGCTATTGTTGTAGGCAGTCACAAGTCTTTCGAGTACATCAATATATCTGTAGGAATTTTGTAAGTGAAATAACGCCACATCTTTGTTTTCAATGTTTTATTAAATCTTTCAACTACAGATGCTTTTACATCAGGGTTATTTGTTACATAGAAATTGATATTTTGTTTCTTGAACAAGTTTTGCACACTGCTCGCCACAAACTCTTTGCCTTTATCCGTCTGTAGATTTGCTGGGGTATTGTCGCAATCCTTAAGAATATCCGCGAATGCTTCAATTACAGATGAGGCTGTCTTCGTTTTAAGTGCTCTCGCCCATGCCCTCTGGCTAAATACATCAATTACCGTTAGTATGTAGTTGTATCCGCTATTGTGTTTACTTAAAGTTCGCATATCACAAAGATCCGCCTGCCACAGTTCGTAAAGGTTACTCACAATATATTTATTTCGTGGAAACTTTTTTCTGACTGGTTTATGTACCGTATAAGCTTCCTATGTCTGCAACCAGTTTTTTACTTTACCATATCTACCCTTTACAGCATTAGTTAAAGGTGTTATACCAGCGAACCCTGCTGGGTGGGAGGGGTCATAATATACAGCATCCATGTTATGGCCGCCACGAATCCCAATCTAGTGAAAGTCCTCTTCTTCTTTGAGAGATTCTTCTCGGTGTTTCCCGTGTTTCACTATCAGCATCGTAATTCTCACCTATAGTTGTGAGGGTCCGTTCAACGCTGGGTGATACAGAAACATCATACCTTTGCGTATCTCCGATAAACGCTCGTGGTATATTTATCTCTTTAATGTACTTCGCAAACTGACGCCAACCGCGCGGTTTGTGGTTTTCGTTTTCTTAACGTCTCGGAACCAGATCGATAATGTTGGAATGTGGTATGATTTCGCCTTTTATTGTGACAGTCCCTTTTATCCCAAAAACTCGCTGTTCGTATTCAGTATATGTAACAAATTCGCGCCTTTTCGCTTATATGAAGGCGGAAGCGTTGATACTATCTCGTCGTCTGTCAGACCTTTGCGTTGCGGTAAACCTCTTACATCATCAGCAACAGCGTCACCGCTAATTGTTATACTGGTGGGCTGACGTAACTGATTGGAAAAGTGTAGATACCTTTGAAGAACTTGGTTGTACTGCTGCCATTTTAGTTTTTAAAATTTTATCCATATCGTTACCCGGCTGCGTTAAAATGTTGTTTTGTGTAACATCTGATGCCTGTAAGCGCTGTATAAAGTCCATCGGTAGAATCATCTTCTTCAGAGTGTGGTCCAAGGTTATTGAAACAGATTACCCAGAATTCCGCCGAGTAATGGTCCTAACAGCAGTGGTAGAAATGCACCACCTTTCTGTGCAAGAAACTGTTTCTTCTTTTTTATAGATTCGCCTCGCTGTGCCAAGCGTCTTAAAGTGTGCTTAAGTTGAGAGAGTCGCTGCTTCTGATCAACTGACAGAGGTACACGACCTTTTAAAATGTTATGTGCACACTCGCAAATACACTCTACCTGTTTACTATCCAAACATTTCAATAAAGCGTCACGTTGACTTTTACTTAATCGGGCTAATGCACGTAGGATATCAGTGTTCTCAATTAAAACGTCAGCCATCATATATGATGTAATCTTTATGACTATGAGACTTAAACCCTTTTTTCGCTATATATACCTGGCAGATACCTTGAGGCCCGAATATGTTTGTTCTATAACGTAGCACATCCGGTGTATTCTGTTTTAAATCGAACAATAAATACCCGTGTGGGCTTGAGGTAGCATCTTGGTACGCGGTTTCTAAAAATTTTGGACTGTCCGGCAAAATCTGTCTTGCTAAATGCTGTATCTGAGCTCTGTCACGTGGGTTCTCAAACAAAATTATGTAATGTGCGTTGAGAGAAATATCCCGCTGTCCACGTCCTTGATGAAATATGTTCTGCGTTAAGAAAAACACACTTAGATTTCGATGATGACAACCCTTTGTAAAAATATCAACCACGGAGCCGTTAGTTTCACGCATTAGATCGTCAATTATTATTAAGACAGGTTTTTCCACGTCAAACTGTTCCATATCAGGTAAACCCTTTTGAAACTCCACAGAGAGATCTTTGAATAAAGGCTGCCACTCACTGTAAAACCAGATAATTTTTTCAAAAGTTGTATCGCAAGCGGTTTCGATATTTTTTAGAAAATCAACGATAAAATACGATTTCCCACATCCCGACGGACCTGCAACTATAGCCGAAAAGGGGTGCTTAAACTGATCTTCCATCTTGAATCGCTAAACGATACTAACAGATACTCCACCAACAGCTTCGTTTAAACAGACAAATGCCTTGCGGGCTAATAGTTGTGTTTGTGAGTTTCCGTTTTTTCGTGTTTGCGCATTTGTATGCTAGCGATTTTTTTTTTCGTGTTTACGAATTTTAGTGATTTCGTATATGCTTGTTTTTTCGTCTGCACTTGTTTTTGAAATAGACAAATGCCTTGCGGGCAAATAGTTGTGTGTGAGAGAGAGAGAGAGAGAGAGAGAGAGCGTATCTTACAAGATACAATTTTTAAAAGAGCACAATTGTCTAATATCCAGGGTTACAACCAAAAGGAATACCATCAGAAATAACCCTAAGACCTAGCTACAGGTCCGGCCCCAAGACTAAACCCTAAGACTTATCCCTAGCTCCAGCCCCAGCACCAAGACCAAACTCTAAGACTTATCCCTATACCAGCCCTAAATACAGTTCTAAGCCAAGACCAGCCCCCGCCCAGTCCTCACGTTAGTAACCACAAAAAAAGTCCTAGCTGTCAAAAGGTCCTTAATACAGCCATAAGGTTTAACCCCCAAAAGAAATAATAAAAATAAGGGTAATACGGTCCTTCACGTAAGCGAGTAAAAAATAATTAGGGTAGAAAATACGGTCTCACACGTGGGTGTGTAAAAAATAGGGGTGAAAATACACGTCCTATACGTAAGCGAGTAAAAAATAATTAGGGTTGAAAAGGGCCTTCGAAAAGAAAGGATACGGTCTCACACGAAGGTGTGTAAAAAATTAGGGTTGAAAATGCGGTCTCACACGTGGATGTGCAAAAATAGGGGTGAAAAAATACGTCCTACACGTAAGCGAGTAAAAATAAGGGTGGAAAATCCGGTCTCCCACGTGGGCATATAAAAAAGTGAAAGGGGGCGGGGCTTGTGACTTAAAAAAAAGGAGTGGGGAGGGTGTCTCATTACTACTCCCGAATGCACAAAAATGGAACTAAAATGTATGAAACAAGAATAATTTAATAAGATTAAATTCATTTAACAAAGCAAATAATTTTGTATTCCTTATTTTTATTTTTAACACGTCGTATAATAATAAAATTCCCCAACACCTACGTGTGACTACGCCTATTTATCTTAAAATAATGCACTTATGTGTTTTGATTCGATTACAGTGTACAATGTATACTGTGGTTCTATTGCAAAAAAGGGATAATTTTAGTAAATAGCAACTTATAGCATTGTTAATAAAATTGCATTAAGTATAAATAAAAGAAAATATCTCAATTACAAAATGTATATATTACTGACCTATCCATTTTAGTTTAAACACAAATCAAATAAAAAAACAACTTTATTTAAGAACACACGTAAGTGTCTGATGAATGACTATGATTTAAACGGTCAGCAAGTTAAAGAGATTTTGGTCAGCTCCAAAATATGTTTTGTCAGCAATGTGAAATGAGCTGCTTCTAGTGGTCTGTAAAAATAACTAAATTGTTCAGCAAGTAATGTGATATTGGGCAACGTTAAAATTGATGTCATAGGCAATTAAATATATCAGCAGCAATATTAGTAATAAATCGTGATTCGGGTTTTATCAAATTTTGGTAAGTTGTAAAATTAATTTTCATAAACACATTGAAATTATAAGCACGCAATTTATTAAAATCTCTTGTTATAATGGCATATTTATATTGTAAATAATCTACTATTATTTCTAAGAACAAAGTAATTTTTTGCTGCATTGAGTTATTGTAAAATTATTTATTACATTCGTTAATTGACTGACTCTACCTGCTGATCAAATACTAATTTTGTATTAGAACTATTTATTTTGCAAACAGAAACATTATCAAGCTAACCAAATAACTACTTATTTTCTGATTATCCTTGATTTAGTTGCTGACCAGGTACTGCTGGTGGTTTTTTTACGGCCGCCTAAATCATATTATGCTGTAAAAATAATTTTTTAGCTGATTTTTCTTGCTCATCGATTATTTAAAAAAATACCATTTAATTAATACCAATAAGAATCAAAACTAACATGTGCGAAATTCCATGCGCTGCCATCTACCGATCAAACAACGTACTTATCGTATTCATACAATGACAAATTCTCATGCGAATTCTAGAAATCATTAAATTTTGAACGAATACAGCCAAAATAAAACGGATGTTACAATTCAGATATTTGTTTATCTGGAATTTTAAAGAATATACTTCTGTCGTAAATAACTAGTAGATTTGCTTAATAGGAACGAGAGGGCAAAACAATGTTAAATT
>JARFJB010002309.1:230000-290000 GCA_036346205.1 Vesta saturnalis | reverse complement strand
CGCTTGAATTTCCATCAGTTAAAACTACTTCCAAATCTTTGCAATAAGCCAGTAGCTCATTTCTGCGCATGTCTTTTAAACCAAAAATATTATACAAAAGCTGAAATAATTACTGTGAGTATTTAGCAAATTATATCTGGTTTCAAGGCATTTATTGCTTGATCTACAGTGTGAAAGAAAAGTTCTATTTTATATTTTTGTTTGAGGTCTTGAACGGGTTCATCCGGGCCCTCATACAAAACGTTTCGTGTTTTGTTTCTGATACGATGACGTGGTGTGGTGGATTCGAAATTAGCTTCCACGTCCACCTCTGAAGCAAGCTCGGTTGCTTCTAAAATGATGCTTTCAAAAGCTTCATCTGATCTCAGATTTTCAAAGAAGAGTTTACAGTTGTTAAGCGTATCAATAGCTTGTGATATATCAAAATGTACGGTTTGCAAAAGTTTGCTGATGGGATTAATGCGACTCAAAATTTTGTACCAAATCACAATAGAGCATATAAATTTGAACTGCTTCAAATTATTTAATAATCCGCTAGCCTCGTCTCTAATCATATTATCGATTTCTGGATCTTCATAAATACTGTACAAAGCATCGTAAATTGGTCCAATTTGAAATCGCAGAGCTTTTAATGAGTCTACTCGACTTTCCCATCGCGTATCACTTAATGGTTTTAGGGTATAACTATCAATATATTTAAGTAATATTGCCCAACGAAAAGTTGACGAAGCAAAAATGTATATAACTTTTGAACAATATTGAAGAAGTTTGCAGCCTCAAACGAGGATTTTGCCATATCGTTTACAACCAAGTTTAGCGAATGACTGCTGCATGGAACATAAAATGCTCTGGGGTTTATATTTCTGATTCTTGTTTGTACTCCTGATTTTTCTCCTCTCATATTGGAACCATTGTCGTACCCTTGACCGCGCATGTTCTCTACTTTAAGCTCATTTTTCTAGCTCTTCTACTAAAACCTCCGATAATTCCGCAGCTTTTGATCTCTCAATGGGTAGAAAACCCAAAAGTTTTCATTGATTATCACATGAACTTCAGACTCTGATTCTTCTATGGAAACATATCTTGCCATAATGTCATCTGTTCGACTTTACTTGCATCGGGAGTACAGTCGAGAATCACAGAATAATACTTGGCCTTTTGAACTTGTTCAATGATGTGGCGCTTTATATTGTCATGCAACAAATCAATTATTTCATTTTGTATAGTTTTTCCTAGATATGTAGCTTTGATTTCTTCTTTATTAAGAACCCTGCGAACGTGTTCCTCCATTTTTGGATCAAACTCAGCCAATAACTGAATGAACTTCAAAAGTTTCCATTATTGTGTTCATAGAGTTTATCTGTTGTTCCTCGAAAAGCTAGAGATCTCTCACCTAGCATTCTAACGACTGATATAATGCGTAAAAGAACTTCGGACCAGTGATTTATCTCAGAATCAATGAGCCTCTGAGAAACTACATCTATTGTTTTACCCATTTTCAACCGTTGCTTTAATTCAAGTCATGATTTTAAACAATCAATATGCGTTTTACCATTTTCATGATGTGCTAAAGAGTCTCCTAAATGCTTCCAGTCTTTAAATCCTCGATGGCCAAGAGCGCTAGTGCTAGATGGGGCAGCAAAAGTCGACATGGAAAACAATACAAGACGTTTTGAAATAAGGAATATACCATCCATTCTCTTAAAACTTGTTCTCCATTTTTAAGTGCTTTCTTGTAATATTTTGGTGAGAATCTTCTATGTTGATCATCATAAGGAAAATCAAAATTATACAAAGGTGCAGCTGGACCACGTTTAACCAAAAACTCTATCTGCTTCGCGCATGATTTCGGGCCATAATCCTGGGTCAGAAGAGATAATTGGGACTGTAGTCTCTTCTAAATGTTTTTCTGAGGTCTGCACAACTTGCAGTTTTTATTTTTGGAACTGCACGGAACTGCATCACTACTCAACAAACTCGTTTGAGGTGAATTAACTAGCTCAGCAATGCTGACGTTTGCGTCCAAAGGGGATTCATATCGGGAAAGTCAGTATCCAGGTGCATGTGCTGGGCGTTGTTTAAATGTTGATCGGTAGTGGGAGCGTTGAGACTACCCTCTTTCAAAAGTTCTGCAGGGCACCTGACTGTTTTGAAGCTGTGTTTGCTTGTTCAATCTCCGCTTTTAAATTGGCTTCCAGAGGGTTTTTCTTAGCATCAGACATTTTGGTTTCTGAAACCAATTATCAATCCGTATAACATATATATTAAAAAAATTAAGCAAACTAACAACATTTTCGTAAAGGAGAGTAAATAGGCTTTGATGTAAATTATAAAAATACAGAGTGTCCCATTAAAGTTTTTGCGAAATCGGCCTTTGAAAATCGTCAATTTTGTTTCTCCTATTTCAGGTAAATTTTAAAACTTGGCAACACTGTCAAAAAATTTAAAAAATGATGAAGTTCTGTGAAAACCGCACATCGATACCATTTATCGTTTTCGAGTTATAAGCAGTTAAAATGTGTCAGTTTATAGATGGACACCCTGTATAATAAATTGGAATTTGGTATACATTTTAGGCAAGGCAACTAAAACTCAATATTAAGAGCAATTTAACCGATGACAATACCCACAGGGTGATGCCCCCTTGCTTACTGCAACGCTTCTAACCCTAATAATTCGAAAAATAAAATCCTAATTCAATTTAGAAACTTTTATGTTTCCAGTGTTATTTAGGACAAATGTGCGGTTTTTGAGACACATTTAACAGTATACCTACAGAAAATTAAAATAATAGTAGAAAACAGCGTAAAATGACCATGTTTTTGAACAGTTTTCAGCATTTATCTCGAAAACGGTACATTTGTCGTAAATAAAACCATAGACATAAAAGTTTCTAAATTGAATGAAGATTGAAAATTTTCCCAAAAAATGTATCACCCTGGGACTACTAATTCTAGTACTACTTGTACGCGATTTTGAAAATGAAAATTAAAAAACTTACCTTCACAAAAGACAAACGCACTCACACTGGACAATTTGCAATTGCACAAGCACTTTTTTAAAACTTTTTGTACAATAATAAAAAAAAAACTATTTTATTTCGCACCGGCCGAAGTCTAGTAGCAAATAACGCATTGTTTTAAGTCAACTTCCTTATATATGCAGTTAAAAACTCCTGTGACATCTTGTTTCGGTTGGTTTCAAAATTGGTACAGACTGTAGATTCCTGTATTGTAAGTGTTGCCAATGCCAGAGCAGGGACCGAAAACTTGTAAATTCTTGAAAAGCGATAGTTGAGTGGTTTGGTCATGATGAATTGAACTCAACTAGATTTTGTCTTAATGCTTAAATACATATATTAAATTTATAATGTGCTTAGAAATAAAATGATGATTGATAAAAGTAATACTTTTATTTTTACGTTTTAGTGCATTTTAAAAAAGCTTGTAACTTATTTCTTTTATCAATTTATTTCGTTTGTTTATCTCGGTACGTGTCACGTTACAAAAACTAACACCTGCACGTTCCTTTTTTAGTACTCGAAATCGATAACAAATTCCTATTTATAAAGGTAAAATTAAATCTGCATCGAAACCGAATTGAAATTAATTCATCCAAAATTATGAAAATAAGGTGTTTAGCGTAATTAAGAACGGTTCTTAAATTTAAAAGTTTGGAGGTGAATACACGTAATACCTTTATAATCTGTTTAATTTATGTACGTGTTTTATTACAAAACATGCATCTGCACTTTTAGAATAAAACATATCTCGTTCTTCCACATCCACGGTTTACCTTACGCTTACGTTAAGATTAAATGCGTTCTCCATAGTTAAATATTTCGTTCACTTTTTATTTAATTAGTGACGGATAAAAGCCATTTTAAAGTTGTTTCGATTGCTCGCGAAGCGAGCCTAGCGCGCTAGACGCCCGACCCCTAACGAAGTTAGGACAAGGAAGGCAACGCCTTCCTGATGATTTTCGCCCTAGAGTTTTGCGCTCCGGGCGGCGCCCGGATCTGCCCTGGGGCCCCTGTTTCATATCTAATTATCTGTGGTCTGCGCCACTAAACCTAAAACGAAGTATGCCAGTTTTTGTTTAGAAAACTGTCACATAAAATTTTCGTTTTATTAAAATTTATTCCAAATTTTTGTTTATTATACAAGAATGGCATACACAAACGCCGATAAATCAACAAATCTGAAAGAATCGTGCCCATTAGAACAACCCAATGGTAGTGCGTTGTATGTTAATAAAATTTATGTCAATACCCTTTGATATGTATATAAATATCCAATTATGTATCGTTGAATAAATTCATAAGACAGCTGTAATATTAAGAAGTGTAAATGTTTCTGGAATTTTTTAATTATTGTTTATCAACATTGGTTCTATTCCTATGTATGTAATAAAAGTGATATGTTATCAGCAATGTGATAAAACAAGAAGGTTAATTATTCAATTACAGTTATTTTACAATAATAATAAGTTTGGGTTCCATGTACACATAATTTTTTTTTCTAATATGGTATACACCTGGAATTTTGTATATTATAAATACTAACGTTGTTAATATATCTTTATGTCACATTACAGCTAAATTAAATCAACCAAAGGTAGGTACATTCTGTTAAGCATCTTAACCTTTCTTTTAGGATTTTCAACAAACTGTTATTAGTTCAATATGAAACTCGATCATCGTATGCGTTACTTAAGTAAGAAACACAGCACTATTACTTTTGACAGGACGCCTTCATATTCTTGTAACTTTGATAATGGGAATACCACTAGAAAAACCATATACTGTAGCCTACTGTAATGCAAAATAAGATGTAATAGGGTATAGCGGCGTAGACATTAACAATGGAGATTAATTTCTATATCTAATTATCTGTGGTCTGCGCCACTAAACCTAAAAAACGAAGTATGCCAGTTTTTTGTTTAGAAAACTGTCACATAAAATTTTCGTTTTATTAAAATTTATTCCAAATTTTTGTTCATTATACAAGAATGGCATACACAAACGCCGATAAATCAACAAATCTGAAAGAGTCGTGCCCATTAGAACAACCCAATGGTAGTGCGTTGTATGTTAATAAAATTTTATGTCAATACCCTTTGATATGTATATAAATATCCAATTATGTATCGTTGAATAAATTCATAAGACAGCTGTAATATTAAGAAGTGTAAATGTTTCGGTGGAATTTTTTTAATTATTGTTTATCGGAACATTGGTTCTATTCCTATGTATGTAATAAAAGTGATATGTTATCAGGCAATGTGTATAAAACAAGAAGGTTAATTATTCAATTACAGTTATTTTACAATAATAATAAGTTTGGGTTCCATGTACACATAATTTTTTTTTTCTTACGAATATGGTATACACCTGGAATTTTGTATATTATAAATACTAACGTGGCCCTTAATATATCTTTATGTCACATTACAAAGCTAAATTAAATCAACCAAAGGTAGGTACATTCTGTTAAGCATCTTAATCTTTCTTTTAGGTTTATTAATAATTACATCTATATACTATGTATATATTAATTTTTCAAACCTAAATGTGATAGGAAACATTTGATTCATACTCATGTTATATTTTTCAATATGTTTTTGGGACACCTTTAACATTAAGTAAATTCTTTACTATTCTACATAGATATATTTATTCTATGCATATCAACATTATTTTATATGTGCGATAACATTTATAGAATCTTTGAAGTGGTATTTTTTTTATTTATTTAATATTCTTAAGATAACAAGCCGAGTTTTCAATATCTCGGAAACTGGACCTTAGATTTGTTTCCTACTTCTTCGATTACTAGACCATACATGAAAATCGAATGGAGAGGGGGGCGTCCGTGACCTCTTTCGATTCTTTTAGTCGAAAGCAACCGGGGAAACAAAATTTCGTCAAAATCGGACCATTACTGAGGACGCAGTTTTCTTTTAAAGTTTCTTATATTTTTTTCAAGGCTACCCCCTTTGGAAAAAATGTAGGTCCAAAAAATATTGTTCCAAATTTTTGTGCGAGGTGTCCAAATTAAATTGCCAAATTAGTCGTTGTGGATCTTTCCGAAAGGTGAAATTCCCAAAGGCAGATTTTCCGAGTTTACTACAATATGTCGACTTTCACCGTTGCACTATTTTTAAGGTGCTTATATGTAAATTTTCAACTTAGTACTCTTTGCGATGACTTTTGAAATTTTTTCAACAAACTGTTATTAGTTCAATATGAAACTCGATCATCGTATGCGTTACTTAAGTAAGAAACACAGCACTATTACTTTTGACAGGACGCCTTCATATTCTTGTAACTTTGATAATGGGAATACCACTAGAAAAACCATATACTGTAGCCTACTGTAATGCAAAATAAGATGTAATAGGGTATAGCGGCGTAGACATTAACAATGGAGATTAATTTCTATATCTAATTATCTGTGGTCTGCGCCACTAAACCTAAAAAACGAAGTATGCCAGTTTTTTGTTTAGAAAACTGTCACATAAAATTTTCGTTTTATTAAAATTTATTCCAAATTTTTGTTCATTATACAAGAATGGCATACACAAACGCCGATAAATCAACAAATCTGAAAGAGTCGTGCCCATTAGAACAACCCAATGGTAGTGCGTTGTATGTTAATAAAATTTTATGTCAATACCCTTGTTTTTATTGTAAATTCGAGTTCCTTATTAAAAATACATATTTCTGTGTGTTTTAATGAACTGCATAGTTCAAATCTCAACAAAAATTTTTCAATGTTATTAAAATTCATCCTCAATATGTTAACTTATATGTGTATAAAAACAATTCATTCAATTATTAATGCTGGTAATTACAAATATAATCATCACCATCATTAAAATTGTCCATATGTTACTTTAACATATAGTTTTTATTCTGAATTCACTTTGAATGACAAAAACACGTATTAGTGTGCGTTAGCGATGTTAGTAGAGCGATTTTTATTTCAAAATAAATGAATTTATAGCTGCTAAAATGTTTAGTATTTAAACAAAATGTTCCGTACCTATTTTAAAAGGTTAGTTAGAGGTAACGGTGGTTTCTGTAGTACGAACTCGAAATTTAACGATTCATTTTAACCTCGCCTTTGGGGCACCTTCGCGTATAAACATATTCATTATTCTGATTGACAAAGCATCTGTTCACAAACATGTTTATTGTTTCAGATACAGATCGACGATTCTGATTCCTAGCTATACGTCTATTAATAAGGTAGGTAGTGAGTTAATTTGAGTTGGACTATAATACAGGTAGGTACTATCAATCGGGTATACAGAATGGTAATACTGATATTACAATTATTAGGTGCTTTACATACAGTTTATGTTGATTTTTATTAATAAGGGTTAATGATAACAATGATTACCTTTTTTACCTTTCTACCTGCATCAATGTATGTATAGAAGGTTATCACTAAATCGATTTATACGTTTTATAACAGAAAAATTCGATATTTAATCCAAACGTACTGCGCTATACTAATAGTACGTAAGTTTTATTGTACATACATTTTTTTAACTCTGGACATAGACCATATTCAGTTTTAAACGGGCAACGTTATGTTAGAATCCGACCGTCATGGCAAATTTGATCCTTTCAAATATAACAAATACACTGCCTCTAGTCGTGTAACTTATTTAGGCAAGAAACAACTTCTTAGTTAATTTTTACTAAAAGCTCTTTGTTGTTTTTTATACGTTTTAGAACTCAGAAATTTTTCGATATGTAAACCAATCGTGCTGTCAATACCCTTGTTTTTATTGCAAATTCGAGTTCCTTATTAAAAATACATATTTCTGTGTGTTTTAATGAACTGCATAGTTCAAATCTCAACAAAAATTTTTCAATGTTATTAAAATTCACCCTCAATATGTTAACTTATATGTGTATAAAAACAATTCATTCAATTATTAACGCTGGTAATTACAAATATAATCATCACCATCATTAAAATTGTCCATATGTTACCTTAACATATAGTTTTTATTCTGAATTCACTTTGAATGACAAAAACACGTATTAGTGTGCGTTAGCGATGTTAGTAGAGCGATTTTTTTTTCAAAATAAATGAATTTATAGCTGCTAAAATGTTTGGTATTTAAACAAAATGTTCCGTACCTATTTTAAAAGGTTAGTTAGAGTTAACGTGGTTTCTGTAGTACGAACTCGAAATTTAACGATTCATTTTCACCTCGCCTTTGGGACACCTTCGCGTATGAACATATTCATTATTCTGATTGACAAAGCATCTGTTCACAAACATATTTATTGTTTCAGATACAGATCGACGATTCTGATTCCTAGCTATACGTCTATTAATAAGGTAGGTATTGAGTTCATTTGAGTTGGACTATAATACAGGTAGGTACTATCAATCGGGTATACAGAATGGTAATACTGATATTACAATTATGAGGTGCTTTACATACAGTTTATGTTGATTTTTATTAATAAGGGTTAAACACCAACCTATCCCTATCTTATCCTCGGTTGAAGAGACGGGTCATTCCTAGGGCTTACCCAAATGTGCAAGCAGCCGTTTCGGCTGTTGGCGCTCGGTACATAGCTACATTCGACGCCCAAATGTTCCAGAAGGAACCTATCTGCACTGGGAGCTTAGCTTTAATATCATATCCCAGGGAATTTCCTCATTATGGAAAGCTGTCATTTGACGGTAGACCTGTCCTTCAACTATTTTTCCTTCTCCATTTCATCAATTTTGATACATTGTGTTGTTAAATCCTCCCACTTTAACACTCCTACTCTTATGGGCTTTCCTCTTTACAGAAATCTGTCTACACCAGACCTCTGTGTAGCGCCCTTGGATTATGAGGGATCACTTTTCGTTGGTAAAATTCGTTATTCTTATGATTTTCAGCTCAGGAATATCTGGATTCTTTAAACTTCTCACTCGCGTATAAAGATGTACTTCTCTCACTTGTAATATTACAGCAGTTATAAGGTTTAGGACTTTAACCAAAATGTTCCTACGTATCTATTGGAATAGGTTAGTTAGCAGTAAATGGTGGCTTCTGTAGTACGAACATCGAAATTTAATATAGACCGTACATTACGCAGGGTAGAGGTGTGTGGATTTTAACGTCAAACTTTGAAAATATTGAGTGCTTGTCAAATGCCTTGTCAGTTGATTTAGTCGAGAATTGGGTATTATTCGTATATACAATATAAGCCGTATTCACATACCCGTTTAATTACCGTCATGCGACATTACCGTATACCGCAAAAATACATACCTAAGTGTATTATAGGTCGTGGTGTGAATTAAGGCAACACGTAGTTTAAATTTGAAATTCTCTGCGTGAAAGGTTATTCTACCTTTATCGTCGGGGTTAAACGACGGATTATACGTTCAACTAGGTGAATGTCAGGATGGTTAACACTTTGAAGTTCCAACTCATAGATCCGTCCTTGAATCTCTTCATACCGACTATCGTGTGATGTGTAGATGATTGGGCTTGAACGTTTTACTGCCGATATTCACAAATAGACAGACAGACCAGATAGACCAGACAGACCAGCCAGATCAGACAGACCAGACTGATCAGTCAGACTAGGCAGACCAGACAGACAGACCACTACAGAGTGCAGACGGGTATATTTTATAATAACTGACCACAAAGGTTCCCAGCGCATGTCTTTCTTTCTCACCACTGTTTTCTCTTTCTCGCTTTCTCTCTATCTGTCTCTGTCTCTCTCACACATGTACTACAGAGTGCAGACGTATATATTTTATAATAACTGAGCATATAGACCCTCAACACCTATCTTTCTTTCTCATCTCTGGTTTCTCTCTCTCTCTCTCTCTCTCTCTCTCGCTCTCTCTCACGCAGACACACTACAGAGTGCAGACTTGTATATTTTATAATAACTGCCCACAAAAGACCCCCAATGCGTGTCTTTCTGTCTCACCACTGTTTTCTCTTTCTCGCTCTCTCTCGCACAGACACACACGCATACATCAGTTACGTAACATCTCTAAGGTCGTATTTGGAACTGTGCTTGTAGGATAACTATTTTACGGTGATCTGAGGTGTGTGTCTACGCTAAGCTATAGATATACTGTTTATATGAGATCTATAGGTTTATAATGTAAGCGGATTGGTGGCGCAGCTGTTGAGGTCCTCGTTTGTTATTTCAGAGGTCTACGGTTCGATTAGAGTAATTCCTTAAGTAAATATGTGCGAGTGAAATAAGTGAGAAACGAGTATGCTTTTTTTCTTTTCTTTATTTAAGATTACATTGAATACATATACACGTAGTTTTACATACATCAAAGATCTATAAGTTATTTTAATATAGTCTTTCGATTTATTTAAGTCTATAACGTACTATTGCAACATTCCAATTCTAATATATAGTGAAAACATATAAACATTCATGGTTTATTCTCGTTTTGAACAATGTTTTGATCTTAATATCTATTCTATTTATTGGTTAAACATTCCAACAATATAATACACCTGTAATATATCCTAAAATCCGATTGTATTTACAGTAACTGGTACAATAACACTTTATTGTTTCACACTAAATCATTTTCGTTTTCTTATATCCGTATGGTATTGTGTCGTAGTTTTCTATCCTGCGACGTTTGTTGATGTTTAATCGGAGTCTTTTAATTTCAGGTTTTGTCACGAGTTCGTGGTCGTGTGTACGCCTAATGACGTTAGTAGAAGTTAAAATTTCATGTTCTGTGTCATCCACTAAGTCAATTAAGGATTCTAAGTTAACTTTTCCTAAATTTTCATAGTTAAGGGTAATTCCTTTTACTTTAATCGTTTGCTTTATCGCCCCATCTGGTAAATAAACTTTGTAGCCGTATGTTTTCGGTCCTCCTGACGCAAACTCGGTGATATAAGACCCACAACCGTATTGAGGTTCAATTTCATCGGTAAGATCTCCTAACATATTTCCTAGCCGTAGATCCGGGTACCCTTCTTTTGAAATGTAAATAACAGAATCAGTATCGTAATATAGCACCCTCTCTCCCAACGCTTCGAGATACGAGTATAATTTTAATCGTGCTTGTGTGGTTACGTAGGCTGCTATTACGCAGTTTACATTAAACAAGGGCTCAGCAGCCTCTTCCGCGTATATCCAGTTTACAATTAGGTGTCCTCGTTAATTTCCTGTATATGATTAACTTCAACTGATGGAGAAAACATTAAATCGTAAAACTCTTTTAGAGTATTAATAATTGAAGTTTTGCTTTGATTTTCGCGTTGACCAAATTTACCCCAGAAACTATCTAACATAAGCTTTGCTAGAGATCTAAGAGCCGGATTTTTCTCAATAGAACCGGGTTCGAGCTGTACGCCCTCGTTGTTAAGGAACTCTGCAATGTAAAGGGTCTAGTCTTCTTGATTTGTACAGTTAGATGGCCACCCTGAGGCCTCTTGCTTCATCTTTAAGAACATATTTATGAAACCGGAAAATAGACCGGCTGATCTATCTGTTTTATCATACCGTGTTGTGTCATATGACCAGATTTCTTGTATCTGTACTATATTGTACCCTCTTTTGACGGCTTCTACGATCTCGTCTGTATACCATGTACCGTGACGTGTTCGTTCCTGAATATCATGCAAGCATTCTTCGGTACTTAATCCTTCTACACATGTGCGACAAAGCGGAAACATAAGTTTTTGATGTATCTTCATAGGGAGCACAGGATGGTAAAGATCTTGAGGTGGCAGAATTGAACACTTAATTATACCGCTGGGGAAGGCACGCCTAGTAGTAAACTCGTCACACTCCCTCCCAACGTATACCCGTGGGTGACCAGTTGGAAACTTCCCATATTTACAAACCCAGGGTACAACGAGCACACGTCGACGTATTTAATTCTTTCGCCGGGTTTTGCTACATATTTTAGTTTTGTACACCCGTTCTACCACCATAAAATGCATCGCGTGGGTTAAGAGGGACGTATCTTATCAGGGGGTGATGTTTTAAGTATAACATTTTTGGGTTTGTTTTTAATTCTAGCGAAAATTTACATCCCCACATTTCAGTGACGTAATATCCTAAGTTTTTAAGACGGAATACTTTTGATTTAGTATTTTCATATCTCTGCTCCATGGTATCGTGTGGATTGTCAAACAGCTGTGCATCGCGCCGTGTTGTAAAGCATATAGGACAACCGTGATAGTAGCACCCGTAAAACTCAAAAACTTCGTTTGATGATTCGCAATAACCGTCTACTCTCAAACCATACGTCACATACTCTCTCTGTTTACCCGCGTGTTGAATAGAAATACCTCTACGGTCCTCTTCCCAGACCAACCATTGTATAGCACTTATAGATTGCTTGTCTACTCTCCGATAACCAGCTTTGGGGATAATTCCTATTGTATCGGGTTGTAAAAATCGTCTTCGGTACACCAGATTGCAGGCTGAAGCTATCGTAATGGCTTCGACAAACGGATCAACCAAACACTCCTTCAAAAACAATCTTCTAAAGTACATGCAAGCATGTTTTAAGATGTCTACGTCGGACCGGCAATATTCTATTAAATCTTCCGACATTTTAAATATATAACCCTGTGATTGCGTTTCTTCATACCATTTTAAAAATTCAACTCTTTCTTCGGGTTTCATGGAGTTGGGGGAGTAGTAATCAATATGAGGTAGCGACCCTACATACTCGGAGTTTGCTTTAATGTTAAATAGATGGGGGAAATAACCTTTTCTTATACCCGTCGCTAATCCAAACGCCTTTGGTAGAGCCGAGAGCGGCATAGGGAAGTAGTTAAGACTATCAATAAATTTTAGGTTATCAAATTTCATCATTAGTATTTTAGACCCTCTCATTATAATCTCCGGTTTAAGATGTGTGTTTGTTAGTGTGTGGTTTAAGATAAACTGGTGATCAAACCCCTGGCCATTGTGGGCTATTACAACAACCCTTTTGAACAATTTTCTTACTTCCAGCAAGTAACTAAAGATTTTGTTGATACAGTATTCACCTTGTAATATTTGTTCTCTAACACCACATCGGGGGCATATAACTAGAGAAGACGGTAGTGTGTAGCACGTAGGGCACACTTGCTGAAATACACAAAGATTCGCCTCGTGAAGTTTTCTGCCGGTTTTTCGGGGTGAGATTTTTCTTGACGAGTTTCTAAATCATAAAACAAAAATAAAACGTCGTCATTCTCTTTATACGGGGTTGCTTGTCTAATAAAACAAAAATGGTTTTCCGGTTTATGATCGTTGCATTGTTTACAAAACACCTCCCACAAAAATGAGGTGTTTTCGGTTGTTAATATTAAATGTTTTTAAACAAACGCTGCATTTGTGTACTGTTGAACATATAGACACACCCCGTTTTTCTTCTTTATGGTTCAAAAGACATATGGACGAACGAAAGCTTCTACCGCAGTCGTGGCAATAAACTTCTTCACTTAATTTTTCACAAACTGGAGCTCTTCTACAGCAGGGGCATGTAGCTCCACACCTATGCCTATTTAAAGTATTGTACGGGATATGACACTTTTCACAGTAATAGCTGCAGCAAAATGCTGATGTTAAAGATTTTATAACGTTAAAATGTCCTTGGTTGTACAGTAATCTTATTTTATTTTCCCCGGGGTCGACACCTTCGAATAACATTTCTCGTCCCTTAGTGCCGTGTTGGTATACTGTAATGTTGTACCCGGTAAGGTATTGTTGAAACTGTCTAAGTTCGTTAATACTACACCCCTTACTCGGAATTGTAACCTTAGCGACTTCTATTAAGTTTAGCGCAAATAGTTTTTGTTGTGCATCCTTTTTTCTAATGTCATTATATCTCGGGTCTTTATCTGCAAGGGCTCTACCCACTACTAATGCTCGCGGTAAACATAAGTTATCTTCATTGCGTATAGTAATTATTCCACGTCGCATGGTTGATTCTTCATTGTAATTGTTATACACTCGCTGTCTTCCGTTCCCTGTTGGCGGTGATACACACGTTACCTCCATATGGAATGTGTCCGTGCTCGTGTGCTCAGTATTACTCTGCAGTAGTGATTCCAAAATACCCACACAGAGCCAAATGTCACTTCGGATGCTTTACGAAAACTCAACCACCCCGGTAGTTTAAATTTGAAATTTTCTGCGTGAAAGGTTATCCCCACTTTATCGTCGGGGTTAACCGATGACATAATGTATGTAATAACTTGATTAACTCCTGTTCTTACCCAATCTAACACATTTAGCTTTCCAGTACTGTTCTTTAGTTTAAACAAAATTTTTCGCTTGGTTGAGCGAAACGTCTTTATGTTCATATAACGCTCACTGACAATTTCAAAATTAGCCATGTGCACTCGCGATGAGACCGATGTGTACGGTAGCAGCAATAAAAGTAAACTAAGTCATTTAGTACCTGATGAGCGTATTTATACATTAGTCACCCCCCTCCCTGATAGTATTCTCATAACTATTCATCTGATTGACAGCTAATTTGTCTGGTTAAATGTGATTAGTGGAAACATTCATCTGAGGGTGTATGCCTACGCTAAGCTATAGATATACTGATTATACGATCTCTACGTTTACACCGTAAACGGTCTTATGGCGCATGGTTTAGGTCCTCGTTAGTTACTTCAGAGGTCTACCCACCCTGTCTTCCTTTCTCACCTCTGCTTTTCTCGTTCGCTCTCTCTCTCTCTCTCTCTCTCTGTCTCTATCTCTCTCACACATGTACGTTACAGAGCGCAGACATATATTTTATAATAACTGACCATATATACCCTCAACACCTATCTTTCTTTCTCATCTCTGCACACACACACACACACTACAGAGTGCAGACGTATATATATTTTATAGTAACTCTCCACATAGACCCCCTCAACATGTGTTTCTTTCTCACTACTGCTTTTCTCGCTCTCTCTCACACACTATAGAATGCAGATTTGTATATTGTATAAAACTGTCCATAAAGAGCCCACCATATGTCTGTGTTTGTAGGGTGATCTGAGGGTGTGTGCGTACGCTATATATAGATATACTGTTTTATACGATCAATAGGTTTATACTGTAACCGGTCCGATGGCGTAGCGGTTAAGGTCCCCGTTTGTTGTTCAGAGGTCTACGGTTCGGATCTCACAGACTTACTTACTTTTTTAAAACATAAGTTTCTCACTATACATTTCCCTTGTTATAATGTAACCCCCTCATGGGGGGATTTGGGTTCAGGCAGTTGCGCACGCAACTGTCTGGCCCAAGTGCCCCCATAACTACTGTAGTCGAATTAATTAATCTTGAACAACGTGTAAGTAAAGTCGAGCAACTTTATGAGAAATTTGAAGACATACAAATACAAATTGAAGAGTTACAACCTGAAAACATAAAAAACATTGATGAACGAGAATCATTTCAAAACTTGTATTTCTCATTATTAGCTCGGGCGAATCAGTTAATTGCAAATACGTCAAGTCAGAGTCAAATAAATTACTCTCAAATATGTCCAAAGACAAATAATGTTAAATTGCCTAGAATATCTTTACCTACATTTGATGGTAATTTTAGTAATTGGCGATCTTTCCGCGACACTTATTGTACCATTGTCCACAATAACTCAGATATGACAAATGTACAAAAGTTATGTTACCTAAGATCAGCGCTAAAAGATGAGCCTGCTAATTTAATTAGTTCATTAGAAACGTCGGAATCAAACTATGAAATCGCGTGGAACATGTTAAAGGATCGCTACAATGACAAAAGGCGCATTGTTAATAATCATGTCAGAGAAATATTAGATATTAATAATGTTAGTAAAGAATCACATAAGGCTTTACGCCAGTTAATAGATACAGTGCAAAGGCATCTAAATTGCTTAAACTCCTTGCAACAACCCATTGAAAGTTGGAGTGCCATCTTAATACATATTGTAATGTCGAAACTAGATTTTAATACGATGCGGGAATGGGAAACTTATTTAAATAAAACTTATCCTTCCAATGATGAAATTCCCTCAAATAAATGTTTTATTAAATTTTTAAATGACAGACAAAATGTTTTGGAATCGTTGTCCATTAATCATAATTCGGTTAATGCTGTTAGGCGTTGCGTAATTTGTAATGACAATCATTTTTATTATCAATGCGATACATTTTTAAAATTACCAGTAAATGCGCGAATAGAAAAGGTAAGAGAATTACGGTTGTGTACAAATTGTTTAAAAAAGGGTCACATGGCAAATTATTGTAAGGCGAGTTCTTGTAAAAGGTGTCAGCGGAAGCACAATACCTTATTGCACTTTTCTAATTTTAACCCATCTCAAGGTGTCGTCAAACGAGAAAGTGAAACAGCAGGTACCCCGACGGCTCAAGTAAATGAAAACGTAGAACCGCACCCGGGGACATCGACTTCTATTGCTAATTATGCATCACTACCTAATAAAGGTTTTACTCAAATACTACTATCAACCGCGTGTGTTAAGGTTACTGATAATTTTAATAATAGTTTAGTAATAAAGGCAATGCTAGATTCCGGATCTCAATCCAATTTTATCACGCAAGATTTATGTAATAAATTAGGGCTTACGCAATATAAAACAAATACATCAGTTGTAGGTATTAATCAAAATGCATCGCAAATTACTACACGTGTTGAATTGGAGTATAAGTCTTGCTATAACAATTATTCTTGCAAATTATCATGTTTGGTTATTCCAAAAATAACAGATGACATTCCACAAATAATAATGTTAGCAGATCCTACGTACAACAAATCACAGAAAATTGATTTGTTAATTGGTTCAGCCAATTTTTGGGAATTATTAAGCGTAGGACAACATCGTTTAGGTCGTAACAAACCAATTTTGCACAAAACAAAGCTAGGTTGGGTAATTGCAGGAAATTGTTGTAATAAAATGGAAACGGAAAAAACCTTAGTCAATTTATCACTTAATAACTTACATGACAAGGTATCGAGATTTTGGGAAATCAACGAAGTTATCAATAAAGAAAATCATTTATCAGACGAAGAACAATATTGTGAGCAATTTTTTAAAGAGACAACTGAACGGGATTTAATGGGAAATTTTATTGTAAGAATACCTCTTAAACGAAATTTTGAGGTTTTAGGAAATTCTAAAAATATAGCGGTAAAACGATTTCATTCTCTAGAATCAAAATTACATGCCAATGAAACCTTGAGAGTTCAATACAATAAATTTATGCAAGAATATCAACGGTTAGGACATATGACAAGGGTAAATGATACGGCAGATTTAACATGTTTTCTCCCACATCATGGGATTGTAAAGGATTCCTCAACGACAAAACTAAGAGTAGTGTTTGACGGAAGTAGTAAAACTGATTCCGGCATGTCCCTAAACGACATTCAATTGCAAGGTCCGATTTTGCAAAACGATTTATTTTCCATATTATTACGGTTTCGTCAACATTCATACGTGTTAACAGCGGACATATCAAAAATGTACCGCCAAGTGATCATCAATGAAAAAGATAGACATTTGCAAATATAGTTTGGCGTACTAACAGTACCCATGAATTAGATGTTTTTCAATTAAATACAATAACTTACGGAACTAAATCGGGGCCTTACTTAGCTACGCGGTGTTTGTATCAATTATCATTAGATTTTGAAAATTCACATCCCTTAGAATCCGCGATTATAAAAAATGATTTTTATATTGACGACCTTATAACGGGGGCAGATACTATTCATGACTTAATTAGAATTAAAGAGGGAGTTAAATATATTTTAAGTACTGCAGGATTTATATTGCGTAAATGGTGTAGTAACGCGGGAACAGAAATATTTAAAAATCACGTAGAGACAATCGAGCACGAGTTTGTAAGTTTAGGTGATAATGTAATAAAAACATTGGGTACTTGTTGGGATCCACGGGAAGATCATTTACATTATAAATTCACTAACCTCAAGGAACATAATCATGTATCAAAAAGAACTATTCTAGCCATCACAGCTCAATTATTCGATCCGTTAGGTCTCTTAGCACCAGCTATAATTATTTCTAAATTTATCTTGCAAGAATTGTGGCAATTAAATTTGAATTGGGATGAATCAATTCCAACAAACCTTCACACAAAGGGATATTTTTTAAAAATAATTTAAAGTACCTTGAGGATATTCGGATACCAAGATGCATTTTATATGAAAATCCCAAGACCATCGAAATGCATGGGTTTTCAGATGCGTCCGAACGTGGATACGGAGCCAGTATATATATTCGGTCAATAAATAGTGATAAAATTACAGTACGCTTATTAACAGCTAAATCTAGAGTAGCACCACTAAGAACAACTTCATTGCCCAGATTAGAATTAAATGCAGCTGTGCTTTTAGCACAGTTAGTTAGTAAGGTTAGACAAACGTTAAGCATCAAAATCGAAAAAGAATATTTATGGTGTGACTCTACAATAACGTTATCTTGGATCAAAAGTTGTCCATCAGAATGGAAAACATACGTAGCGAATCGTGTAAGTGAAATTCACTCTTTAACCAACTCACAGAATTGGTTTTATGTGAAATCAGAGGAAAATCCAGCTGGTTTAATTTCAAGGGGGTTAATGCCACAATTATTAGTTAGTTCCCAATTTTGGTGGGAAGGTCCAAAATTTTTAAAATCGAATATTAATGTTTCTAACTTGATTCAACCGGAAGTATTAACAAATGTGCCAGAAATAAAAACAGTTACAATAACATCACAAATAGTTGACTTAAATATATTCTCAAAATTTTCAAAATTAAGGACGTTGATAAATGTTGTAAGTTATTGTTTCGATTTTATTGCAAAACAAAAAGAACTTTGTCAGAGAACATTAAGTCTATCTCAGGAAAATCCAGCTGGTTTAATTTCAAGGGGGTTAATGCCACAATTATTAGTTAGTTCCCAATTTTGGTGGGAAGGTCCAACATTTTTAAAATCGAATATTAATGTTTCTAACTTGATTCAACCGTAAGTATTAACAAATGTGCCAGAAATAAAAACAGTTACATTAACATCACAAATAGTTGACTTAGATATATTCTCAAAATTTTCAAAATTAAGGACGTTGATAAATGTTGTAAGTTATTGTTTTCGATTTTATTACAAAACAAAAAGAACTTTGTCAGAGAACATTAAGTCTATCTACATCACAAAAAGCGAGCGCGATAAAATATTAATTAGGTTAATAAAATTAGCGCAATGGCAAACATTTTCAACCGAAATTAATTTATTATCGAAAAATAAAAATTTACAAGGTACTTCAAAAATAATAAACCTAAATCCATTCCTTGACAGAGAGGGCTTGTTACGAGTAGGGGGACGCTTAATGCTATCAAACTTAAAATTTTCTTCCAAACATCAATTAATACTACCTAAACAGCATCATCTTACCTCGCTCATAGCTCAATATGAACACATACAGTTGCTTCATTGTGGTCAACAAATGTTATTACATTCATTACGTGACAAGTACTGGCCGCTTTCCGGCAGAAATTTAACGAAACAAATCGTTCATAAATGTATACAGTGTTTTAAATCAAAACCAACACAAGCCCAAATATTTATGGGTAATTTACCAAAATTCCGAACCACGCCATGTCCACCGTTCTATAATACAGGCGTAGATTACGCGGGACCTTTTAAATCTAGAGACAGGCGCGCGAGAGGATATAAAGTTTACAAATGTTATTTATGTTTATTTATTTGCTTAAGTACAAAAGCCATACATGTCGAACTAGTGAGCGAATTAACGGCAGATTGCTTTTTAGCAGCCTTGAGACGTTTTGTGTCACGCAGAGGGAAACCATTGACTATGTGGTCAGACAATGGTACAAATTTTGTCGCGGCAAATCGCCAATTGAAGGAATTGACTTCATTTTTTAACGATAATTTGGAAAATGTAAATAGATCTCTTATAGACCAAGGAATTAGCTGGAATTTTATACCAGCTAAATCACCTCATTTTGGAGGTATTTGGGAGGCAGGAATAAAATCTATAAAGAGTAACCTACACAAGGTAATCGGTGAATCAATATTAACGTTTGAGCAATATGCTACCTTGTTAAGTCAACTAGAAGCCGTTTTGAATTCTAGACCATTATGTCCGCTAAGTGAAGACCCAAATGACCTAAATCCCCTCACCCCTGCACATTTCCTAATTGGCCGAAGCTTAATATCAATAACAGATGAAGATTTAGTTCATGTATCCAAAAATCGAATGTCACACTTCCAAGAAATACAATCAATGGTCCAGCACTTCTGGAAGCGATGGCACAGAGAGTATCTCCACGAGTTGCAAGTGCGGCACAAATGGAGGAAACCTTCAACTTCAGTCAAAACAGGTGATGTGGTGTTGTTAGCAGATGACAATCTACCTCCATTTCAGTGGAGAATGGGTCGAATAAGTGAAATGTTTCCTAGCAGTGATAATGTAGTGCGAGTAGTGCAGATTAAAACAATGACAGGTGAAGTGAAGAGAGCAATAAACAAAATCGCCATATTACCTTTAGATAAAGGCGAATAAAAAAAAACTAAGGTTGTGCAATTTTGTGAAACATTTTACGATTACACAATATGTACAGTAGTTAGTTAGTCAATAGTTATTTCAACCATTTTACACCTTACTTATTAGAATTGTAATTATCAATATGTATCTTATAATGTTACGTGCAGGGGGCAGTATGTTAAAGCAACTTAATTTACAGTTTGGCTTCGTTTGTCACCCGCTCGTAACGGTATACCTGTTACTTGTAAGCTTAAGAAGTTTTTAGTGTCTAACCGAATCCACTCAAGGGTGGTTGTTTGTATTGGTGACAAATATAAACGCTTATTTAAGCAAGTTTTTTTTTGTATTATTTGGTTAGCCTCAATAAGAAATTCGCCATTCAACCTACCAGCAAAATCAGCGAATTAAACAACTGGTACTATGTCAATCTAACTTTAAGTCAATCTCTGGTGCGATAATTAATAAAGCAATTGTTTGGAATTAATTCGAAATTCAGAATTTACTAGAAATCAAGGAAGCGGTCCTGATAAACACTACAGTTACAGTGAATGAGAATCTACGTGTTTTTCGTCTATATCGTATGTACTTATAAAAATCATATCCCAACAGTATGCCATTAATTAAAATCGTAAAATATCATTCGTCTGACCTGTCTAGTGTCTATATACGTAACACTCTTTACATTGACAAGATTTTCACCTTTGATTTTACACGTATTAGCAAAAGTGTGTAACCTTAAGATCGCGAATATCAACTTTATTAAAACAGTATATTTCTAAATTATAATTGTTTTGATGGTAATTGAATTCCCTTTCATTAATGATAGTTGTGTGGCAGAATTCGACCCTAATTTGAGCAGTTCTTTTTGAGCTGGTGTAAAATTAAAATGAATTAAACGTGTTGATTTAATTTTTAAATTTATACGAGTAGCAAAATCCGGACCACTATAAAATAAAGACAATTGTCCACCACTCACTTGACCTGGAAGTTGAAATTCATGTGATTCCTAATTAACGTAAGGATTAGAATTATTCCATTGCCTCTATCAAATGCACAATTGAAAACCGTTTTTCACCTTACTTTTTATATTGTTGTACCATCGAATCTCTCTTCAATAAATAGCTTTTTATAATATTTATCGTACTGCTATAATTTCAGGGCAGCATTCAATATGCCAATAGTTAGTGTTGACTTGTTGGTAGAAGCGATAAAAGATAAATAATTATATGCAAAGGGGACACTAATAAGCCCAAAAGATGAAATATGGGAAAAAATATCTCAAGAATTAGGTGGAAAAATGTCCCCAAAGTATGTTTATACGTTTGTGCTGCAAAATAGGCATAATATTCTGGAGCAATACCTAGAAAAAAAAACATCTAACGAGTTTAAAACATCTGACACTGTTTGTGAAGCACAGCATAATGCAATATGTGAAAATTTGACGTTCAATATAAATATTACAAAAGAGAAGTGGAAACTTATTCACCCTGAAACAATCATGTACACCCACAAAAGGGGTTCAGAGAGAGAATATACGGTTCTTAAAAGAGGTCGTTGGACATCAATTATATTCGAAGCGATTTGGAGTCATAAACAACTACCCTGCGCCTGGTCTTTCAGTTGTGGCAGAATTGCTCATAGTACTTCGTCTAAAGCATATTGCGTTATTAGGGGAAAATGTCCGGATTGTGACGCGAACATACAGACCTTTCTCTATTACGAACCATCCGAAGAGAGTGACGTAACTTTTGAAGTTTTTATTAAAGGTTTTAATTCCCACATACAACACAAAACAAAAAGACACTTACTTGGCGAAGAAAGATTTAATGTCGCTGCTAGACTTAGTGACACGAGCACATACCCTTCAGAGTGGAGGCGAAAAGAAGCAGACCATTTAATTAAAAAAGTGGGAGACGTCGAACCTTCACATTTATATTCAAACAAGCAAAAGCAAAACAAGAGTTTGAACGAAATAAATATAATCCTTTGGCATTAAAACCCGTAGAAAATTTATTGTACATAAAATATCAACCGCAATGGATAGGTAGTATCCATAGTATCTCTTTGGACCCCTTTTGGGTCCATTACTGGACAACAGAACAATTGTATGCATATAAAAAGTTTTCAGAAACATTGTGCATTGGTGCAACTGGGTCATTAGTAAAAAAATTAGATTTACCAAACGGAGAATTATCGCCTCATATTTACCTTTATGAATGTGTTACTCTTACTCTATGTGGTAGCTTTCCTGTATTCCAAATGTTATCAAGCAAACAAGATACAAATGCTATAAGATATTTTTTAACAGAGATACTACGTACCGGTGCTCCACATCCTAATAATGTTGTATGCGATTTCTCTTTGGCATTGCTCGGTGCTATTTCTCAGTCATTTTCTGGTTGTGGAAGTTTAAGTTCATATTTAAAAACGTGCTATTCAATTTTGAATGGAAATCTTCAACCATTACCTAACTGTTATATTAGAATTGATATAAGTCACTTTGTAAAGATGATTTCAAGATGGTCAAGCTTGAAAACCACCATGCCAAAAGTAAAAGAGTTCTATATACGAATCATGGTTTTTACTTATAAAAGTGATTCATGGCCGATGATTAAAAAACTCTTCTTAAATACAATAACATTGTGTTCTAATGAAACAGTTGGATCAAATGAAGTAACAGGTGAACCCACTCCTTCCGAAAAAGTCGAAAATATCTGGAAGAACTTATTAAATATAGAAATGAAACCCTTCATAAATACGAAGATGAGCTACAGACCCAACAAGAGCACGATCTAGTTGACCATCTCGATGATGAAATCGTTGACGAATGGATGCCTGGTATGTATGTAAGGCGTAAGGTTAGACGACTGGAAAATAATATTATTGAAAAAAATTAAATCTGCAACTGTAATATTTCCAAAGCAAGGTTTAAACTCCAATCAATAATATTTCATTCAATAACAATTAAACCACACCATTGTGCATCTTGGCAGATGCATATGAATTACTTAGTCAGTAGTTTTTATTTGTGCGCTTACTATGCGTCGTTGGATTCAACATACAGTGCGTCCGTAAAGCAGCAGATGAATTGACTAAAAATTAAAATGGGAGTTTTTGAAGAAAATCGCTGCCGATTTTTAGCCTTCTTTTACGTGAACTTGAAATACACAGGGTATGTCAAGAAACAGGTATATCGTCATCGCTACTTTTTTAATGCAAATCTCCGTTTTTACTTGCAGAATTAGAGAGGGCATTTTTACACACGGGAAGGTAAATATTGATGTCGGTTGCATACGGTTTTATATCTGTTCCTTGACATACTCTGTATATTTCACGTTCACGTAAAGCAGCTCTAAAGGAATACAAAATCGACCGGTCTAATTATTTTTTCAAAAACTCCCGTTTTAATTTTTATTGAACGTATTGGCTACTTTACGGATACATTGTATAATTCGTATTTATACAATTGGTGCTCTACCTAATATACTCATATTTCTCTTACAGTATTGCTGAACGAAAGTCAAAACACCCTACCGATCGATGGGGACCAGATAAATCTAATGTCCACGTGTCAAACATGATGTAATTCGTCTTATGAAATATACACCTATATGGACAGCTGTGATGATGCCACTTTTTGGATGTGGACGCACAATTGCTTCCTCGTCAGCTGTCGAAAGCGATTTTGCAAAATTAAAAGGATCTATATTGAAAATCCAGTTTAAACCAATGCGTCTCGATAAATTTGTTTTAACTCATTTGGAGTCATTTGGAGGACGTGTTAATCTGGCGTTGGCAGCTAACATCAACCAAGATTCCAAACTAAACGAAAAGGGACAAATTGTGAAACCAAAAATGTATAAAATTGGATATAGTCGTGAAGAGACTAGTGGAGAAAAGGTGAGAGTAATAGGCGATCACAAAGAAGTAAATAATCCAATAATGATTAGCTGCTTAAAGGAACTTAGTCCACAAGATTTAAATCACAAGGAGCTTTATTTCACCGAAAATTTGAGAGGGAAAACTAAGGTGCAGCGACGACAACAAAGACGTAAAGGCAAATACTTATCTTCATGTCCAAACTTCAATTTAAGAACCGTAAAGAAAGTTGGGATCTTAAAAAATGGCAACATATACCCACCTACAAGAAGCAATAACAAACAGTGCTTTGTAAGAAATACGTGTGCATTTGATTCGCTTTGTTATTCACTTTTAACGGCGTTCTATGATAACTCTGCATATTATGAATATGTACACAGTAATAATAATATTGCAATGTTTAAGTTTATCATAGAAATAGCGGTAGGAGGCATAACAAAAGCAATATATACAAATAGACTACACGTATTAAATACAAACCGTCTTTACTTCGAAAAAACTATTGACAGTATAACATCTTCCGAAACAATTAACGCCGAAATAAACATTAATAATCTCGTAGAACACTTGTTTAAGGAAAGTGGCAGTGTGAATGAATTTAAAAAATGCGACCTTTGTCAATATAATCAACAGAAACAAATTATCCTCTGTCCCATTAAGATAAACATCATTATTGAAAACGGAGTGCAATTTATAGAAACTGCTATTAATGAAGCAAACCCCGTCAACAGCAAATGTGTGAATTGTTGCAGTATAGTGTCGTTTACCAGGGAATTTTATTTGCACTTGTTCATTGACTTAAGCTTTTGTTCGGATAAACATTATTTAAAAAATCAAAGCATCTTTAATTATGTTACATACAAACTTAAAGATTTTCGTCAAACTATATCTGTAGACGATAATCACTACTATATACTAAAGGCAATAATATCATTTATTCCGAATGGAGGATCTACTGGACACTACATTTGTTACAGTAACCGCAAAACGGAAGTGTGGGATGCTTACGATGATTTAAAAGCCAAAGTAGAGTTAGTGTCACCGAACACTGAAGTCATTCCCCACATGATATTTTATGTTAAGAACTAAATCTAGTATGTGCATAGGTAAACTTGTACAACGCCCATTTCTAATTTAGATATGTAATTAAGTTAGGCAGTTATACTTATATATGTTTTATAAAATATTGTTGTTTTCTGTCTTTAGTTCAACTACGGATTTACATGTAAATAGTATTGTTATTATTATAATTTGGGTAACAGAAAATATTATTTATTATATAATTAATATTATTACGCCCTATACTTTTTTTCACACATTAATCAAAATAAAATACCGGCCACTACCATAACCCATTGTCGGTATAGTAGAAAAAAATACGGGTTACGACTGTTATGCCTAACAAAATTTCGAAAAATGCATTCATTTGGTCCCATTTAAAACAATTGAAATGTCGTAAATTTATATTTGTAAAGTTTCATCAAACATTTTTAACGTCCTGTAAAAAGTAACATGTTCATATTGCAACACTCAGTATATGTACGAAGGTTATTCAATAAAAACACGTTTAGAAGCTGTAAGTTATGTGTTATTCAATAAATACAAAAGAAATTTCCATATCATAACACAACTAAAATAAGAAAATTCAATCATATTAAGTGCCTTATGCCTCTACAGGTTCCGCAATTGTGTCATAAAAATCTCATTTTTTTTAAACTTAGAAGGGCTTGCGAAGGCTTTGACTATTAACAGATCTCAAAATTATTTTGCATGTGTTAGTTTGATCCGTAATGACAACTTTTTATCACTATTAAACGAAAGAACTGAAAAAGTTTATTTCGTTCCACCCTAATGGTCACCATTACATTAAAAAAATAAACACATTAAATTGGGCGGATTTTCGATCATGTATCTTCTTTTGTGCCTCAGTAACGATACTCAGAAAAAACAAAATGCAGTATTTTTGCCATATGCCAAAAAACAAATTCTATTGCTATGCTAATTCACCGATACCCCGATCAAAAGTGTTTCCATTAAACTATTCTCGTATATTCCTAATATATGCGGTATATTTATGGCAAAAATGGCGCCCTTAACACGTTGTTTATCAGCACAACGCAGCACACCACAGCACAACTTCCTTTCATCAAAATAGTTAATATTGACGTTACATAACAAAGTTCCTTTCATCAAAATAGTTAATATTGATGTTACAGAACAAAGTTGTACCTGGGGACGAAAAATTCGATTCATGTAAAAATAGGCGCGTGTAAACTGTTTTGTTTATCAGCACAACGCAGCACACCACTGGCACAATGTAGTACAACCTCGTTTGATCAATTTGGTTAATGTTGATGTTACAGTACGAAGTTGTAACCCGATGACGAAAAATTCGATTTTTGAAAAAGTAGACACACTTAATCTGTTTTACTGATCAGCACAACGCAGCACACCACTGGCACAATGCAGTACAACCTCGTTTGATCAATTTGGTTAATGTTGATGTTACAGCTCGAAGTTGTAACCCGCTATTGGAAAATTCAAATTGCGGGAAACTGGGCGCAGCACAATTTTTATTTCCTACGGCACATTATAGCACATTAGGAGCACATTGTAGCACAAAGTCCAAAATTTCAATTGAAGCAAGTTGTGGTTACAACTTCGGAGACACGGTAATATTACATAAATTTTCCATCAAAGATGCCAACAGACTTCAACAGTGGGTTATAAAGTAAGGTATGTATTTTGATTTTTTTTTAAATACTCCAAAAATATTGTATAAATCATTTGTATTCTAAGATTGAGAGATTGAGAAAACTTTTCTTGCTGTTTGGGTACTATCAGTCTATCACAAACACTGTAATTACCACTATATAATAACTCACACTTAAATAGATACCCATGTTTTGTTTTTTATTATTTTATCATTCTCGATTGTATTGTATCCCTAACAGTATTTTCAATTGCAGGAAATGTAAATTTACTTTACATCGAAGAAAAAAAAAATGGATAACTGTTTCATCTGCGAAAACCATTTCGCAGGAAATGCTTTCATGAATGCAACTAAAAAAAACTGGTAAAATCAGCTGTACTTATTCTTTATTGCAATATTTCATATGAATGTCAAGAAACTTTGCATAAGGATTCTTACTACATCCATAGAATATCTTCTGCAGTTGTACCAGAAATTGTGTCTGTCAGTGACCAAGTAATTCCGTGTACATCAACGCAACTAACTGAAAGAGCAACAACCCCCATGCACACTTACGGCAGCGCACCAAACAAACTTCCTTCTCCTAAAACACCCACTAAGAAATTGTTAGAAGAGATTATACAAATGCCAAGTCCAAGTGTTTCTAAACGAAAACAAATGTGGTCGCCTGTTCAGGAAACTCTTTATAAGGAAAGGCTGTTTATAAGATTAGTTTCTGCTCGTGTTTCAAGACTACGTAAAATTGTTAAGAAACAAAAGCAGTTAAATACAGTTGATAGTATTTTCGGTAAATTTCAATTTGTTTCACTGTATTCAAAAACAATTGTATGTATGCAGTTAAAGAAGGCCCATACACCATGGACACTAGCAGAAAAAATTCTGAGCATTCTACTGTTTTACAAATCTCCTTCGGCCTATAATTTTCTACGATCGATCAAGGTTATTCTTCCTAGCCCTTCAACAATAAGGAAGTGGATTGGAACTTCTAATGTAAACCCAGCTTCGATTTAAAGTTATTAAAACTGAAAAAGAAGTTTGTAAATTCTTCTTAGCTGGAATCATGTTGTTCTATTTTATTTGATCAAATGGCCATTAAAAATAAATTAGAATATTCAAAGAACATTGATGTTATAGAAAGTTTCGAAAGTCGCACTTGTATTCATGATTCGCAGTCTATATTCACCATGGAAGATGCCTATTGGATAATTTCAGTCAAACCGGTGTAAAATCTCATGAATTACTGCAAATAATTAACATAATGATTAGAAAGTTATTGCAAGCTGGTTTGACACCGAAAATTATAGTATGTGATCAAGGAACCAGCAATCAGTGTGTTTATAAAAATTTGGGTGTTACCTATGCGAGATCTGATTTTAAAGTTGATAATTATACAATTAATGCAATATTTGATGCACCTCATCTTTTCAAGAGTATCCGAAATAATTTACTCAATGGAGATATTTTAATTGATAGCAAGAGAATTGCCTATAGTGATATCCGAAATACATTCTTTTTGGATAAAGTCTAAAAAAAGTAGAACATTGATACATATTACAGATGCCCATATGTCACCCAACACCTTTCAGAGAATGAGCGATGAAAGTGTTCTGTCATAAAATGGCCTCTGCAATAACAACTGCTATTGCAACTAATGAGTTAAAATCGGAAACTGCTCTTCATACAGCAGAGTTTCTTCAATTTATTAATAAATTGTTTGATTGTCTTAATAGCAAAATGAAACCTTATGAAACCTTGCAAAACAGTTTACAAGTATTCGAAAAAATTAAAAAAGATCACAAAAGCAAAAAATTAAGCCAACCTCCATGTTTCTCAGGTTTATTCCTAACAATTTTAGGGGTTTTAGATCTCTTGCATAAAGAGCTTCAAAATAGTGACGTTAAATTTATTTTAACTAATCGTATTAAAAGATGTACTGGAAAATTTATTCAGTATTTATAGGCAAAGGGGAGGTTATAATAGAAACCCGACTGCAAAATTCTTAAGAATGACTTTTATAAATCAGGTAATAAACTCATTAATGAAACCTGCTGCCAGCTCTAACTGTGAACCAGCTTTTGATGTAACACTAAATCTGAGTGATACTCAAATTGCAAAACAAAGTGTAGAAAATGTTAATGAGCTTGAAACTATAACAGATGATGTTCTTACATTAGGTTCTGGCATTGATTGAGGAATTTTAGTCAATGGTTCTGGTGAAGATGACGAAGACGAGCATGATGCTGTAGAATCATGTCGCACTACAAGCAACATTAGAAAAATGTTCCATAACTTACCTAGCTGGTTACATTGCAAAAAGGTGCCTAATTAAATTTAAATCATGTACTACATGTGCTCCAAGCTTAGTGAAAAGTAACAGTAAATTAAACGATCATAGTGAATAATTTATATTTTATAAAACTTATCATAATATTAAAGACATTGGAGGTTTACTTTTCCCAAAAGTGATTTAGTATATATTATCAATAGAATTTTAGATATTTTTGTGGCATATATTGAAAACTTGTATTACAAAGATAATATTAAAAAAACGACTGCTCAATGTGCTTTTAAAAGATGGTACAATTTATAACTGGATGCACTCCAACTGTGAAGACCACAAATTATACATTCTAGATTTATTGTTGAGAATAAAAATTTATTATTACTGTAAAATTGCAATCTAAATATTATTTTGTAAATTTTTATACTATATTGTATACTACACGGCATCTTGTTTTATTAAAATTCATGTTAAATGTATTTTTTGTAAAATCTTTAGATCATTTATGCAGTAATAAATAGGCATTGTTAAAGTAATAAATATAGCTAGTAAGGGGTTTGAACATACATAAGAATGTAGTCACTTACCTAATTGCTTGAATTATTGTGCATGAGATTACTGTCAAATATTGTAAGTTTAATATTTATCGTTAAGAGTAATTAAGCTAGATTTATTGAGGGGATTGGAGGCTTGTGCCAGCTCATTTGGTAGAGTGCATGTTCGAATGTATAAAAAAAACTTTAAAAACGAAAGTTTGTTCCGCTTCGCAGTACCTCAACAAACATGACTAAAAATGTATTGAATAAAACCTCCGTTTCAACAAGTGCAATGATTGGTTAATAATCACAGACACTAACTTGGGCAATCTCATTAATGCAACTTCAAACCATATGAAGTAGTATATTCTTGATTCAGTTTCTATTACAAACAATGGAGGTTGGGTGTGAAATCTTGCCAATTACTACATCTTGTGAATAAAAAAAAAATCCGTTACAACAACTTTATAAGTCATTATGTTGCATACTCTAGTGCTGACATTTTTGCTAACACACCTTATTGCAGCTTTCACATATACATAATCCAATATTGTCAAAAGTGTTCTATTCGAAAAATGTATAATGGATTTATGATCTCTATTTCAAGTTGAGGTAATTGAAGTCTTCCACAATGTACTCTTTAATTTTATATAAGAATGACCAGGGGACTTTTATACACAACCCTTGTATATTATATAAACAAGGACGTAACTCAACATTTCTACATATAAATAGATACTACCACTATACAATCAATGATACTATGTAAACGTTTTTCGGGAAATTAACATGCCTGTGTACGGATGAAAACCTTCACTACTAATTCCAAATTAGAGCTTATGATCACAGAAAAAGGACCCTTTACACAGTGGCGAAACTACAAAATTTTTCTGGGGGGGGGCAGGCCCCACGGGCTCTTTTTGGGGAGGGGTGGGTATAAAAATTTTGTTGGGGCGTACACACCACTTTTTTATAGATGCATGCGCATGAAAACTACGTCAATCTTGTTTTCACTCTCAATTTTAAACAGTTTTGGTTTTCATCATCATGGTTTGTCATATACCTACTTTAAGTAAAAGACTTTCTTGTTTTCACATTTTATTTAGGAAATATAACATATAAGTATGAATAAAAAAAACTTCAAACTAATTTTAGTTTTCTATCTGTTTTTATAAAACAGAGAGAACTTGTTCAGCCGACAATTTCTGCTTAACTAAAGCATTTTCGATACAGAGAAGTGATAAATTTGAAAATCTATCTTGTACCATTGTGGTTCTCAGCCATGTTTTTATCCGCTTCATAGCGGAGAAACTTCTTTCGCAACCAGCTGAACTGATTGGAAGGCCTACATCAATTTGTAGTAATTTGTAAAGATTTGGAGTCAGATCCCCCTTCACTTGAACTTTTAGTTTTTCCAACGTGATTTCGAGATTTTTATTTTTGAATAAATTTCGTATCACTAAAACTTCAGCTTGAAGTGTTGAGATTTCGATATTGAAGGCCCTCTGATAATTGGCGACGAACTCAAATGCTAGATCCAAATCTAGCTTCATAAAGGAATCAATCGATCTTGCAAGGGGAAGATTTTCAAATCGTTTTTTCATATTGCCAATCACGTTGTCCATGATAGTAAATGTTGACTTTCCAGTATTCGGGAGCTGTAGTTCCTGCAGGTATGTCGATCAGAGATGATTTACCCAGGGTTGAGTCAGATAGATATTCATTAAGCCTTTGTGGTTGCTTCCTTTTTTTTGAAATCCTTAAAGGCTCCAAACAAATGTCTTGTTCTCCTGAGAATTTTTCTATTTCACTCCACAGGTCCTCAAATTTGTTCCTCTTCTCTTCAAAGCTACTTATAGTGCTATCTATGATATCACTAACCTGACCTAGTGTGGCATCTTTTCTCTGAAAATATTTACTCAGAACATTTGCGACCATTAACACTGAATGGAAGACGAACAAACAAACGATAAATTGTGGCTTTATCATAGATGCCTGTATTCAAAGTGCTTCTACAGAATTTTTGTCTCGCCCTTGTTCAATTTCCTCATCCAGAGCATTTCGAATTGCATGGAAATTTTTCAAAAGGGATTTGCAATTTTCATATCGACAACTCCACCTGGTACTGCTAAGACTTCCTATTTCGCCCCCCGACTTTATACCTAGAGCATCACGGGCGTTTATGAGATGAGAGTGATGACCGGGTTGAGAAAAGTGGACGTATATTGCCTCCAGAGTGTTGAAAAATGCAGCTGCAGTAGACACCTTAGCACAACTGTCGACAATTACCAAGTTCATCCTGTGTGCCAAGCAATGAAAGTAAATGGCTTGTGGATCATCCTCCCTTATTTTGGCTTGCAGTCCTTGGTGTTTCCCAGACATAACACTGGCTCCATCATAAGATTGGCCAATTAATATGGCGTTATTCAACAAACTGCATTTACTTAGATACTTTTTAATAAGTATTTTTAAACTCTCGGCATCTCTAGAAGAAGAACAATCATTTCTTCATGTTGTATGGTTAGCTTCTTATGAACATCTCCGGCCTTCAAGGAATGCTTGTAGCCTACAAACCTTTGCATACAGTCACTGTGAGCCAAAGAGGTGTCATGTTTTTTCAGCGACTCACTTAGTTTCCTCCAATTACTGAACCCATTAATCGAAAACTTTTCATTTTGATCTCGAATATTTGCAGAATGCCGAAAATGTCTGCAGACAAAGCAGAACGCTTTATCTAACTTCACACTATATTCAAGCCACTGATAAGTATCAAAGAATTAAGACGAAAACGATCTCCGTCTATCTCCAAATGAACTTTTTGGAAAAACAACCCTGGGACCCCTTGGCTGCGAAGGACCACTATCAAGAGTTCCCAGATCTTGATCTTCTGGATCATTTCGTCCTCTTTGATTTGTTTCTGCAGATGTAAAAACATCGGATGTTTTGCTACCTTGCCCTTCTTCAGCAGCTTTTTTTTACATCTTCTCGTATGCCTCCACCAACATTTTCTATATTTGAAGTTGAAGATTGTGTTAAATCACAAGCTATCTCAATATTTGTTGTTGAGTCACATACTGGAGTAGACGTTTGCCTTGTCTCAGTCTCATCTTTGTCGGGTTGATTTGTGGCAGATTTGAAAAATGATCGTATGTCTTTGAATTTCTTCATGTTCAAACCGCCCACAATCTGCAATCTGCAACGCAAATAAAAACAAATTTATAAACACCGAAGCTAACTGCTCGGACACTGATGGGGAAACAAGTGAAAAGGCGTGAAAGAAAGTACAAATCAAAATCCCTTTGCAGTTTTAACTTTAAACTATTATTATTATTATTAGCTGAAACTTGTGATGCAATCTTTCCTTTTTTTTTCACCCATCAAAATTTTAACATCTTATAATACTCTAAAACAAACATACAAATAAGTAAAATTACCTTAGTCCTTAGTTGTTTGTGGCAGTTGGCCTTGGCAGTGGCTATTTGTTTGCTTTGATGTTTTATTTCACACAGCACTCTGCTGTTAGCACAGAAGACTCAGAACATGGAACACCGAACACAGGTTGTATTGGCACTTGGCTCATAATAATAATATTACATAAAACATTAAACATAACTATAACAAGTACTAACCCCATGAATTCATCGTGCGTTGCAGCGTTGCTTATATAGGTACCGATGACGCAAGCAACCCTTCTCGAATCTTCTAGAAGTTCGATGACTAATAATTTACGTAAGCTGCTGTCTGCGTCTGCCGAGGCATCGTAATTATGATTCATACATCTAGATTGTTCGGAATAATGAGTCACCATTTCCGGTATGTTACACTATTTTTAAGTTTCAAGTCTCGCTTCCTTTATAAAAAGCTATCTTTTAGAATGTTAATGTAAACTGTATGTAAACTAATCTAATCTACTAATCTTTGCGGCGTCTTTATGCTTGCTGGGTTTACTACATCGTGAAAGAGGAACTATACATGCTATTGTTTATGCATCAACACTCAACGCATATCAGTATCATGAACCAAAACAATTCCATTCCAAGAGCAGCACAGTTACAGTCAGCAGTCTACCGCCGCCGCGCCGCTTAGCTAAACAAATATTATTTCACCGATACAACGTATGCTCCAATGACGAATATTCTAATGTCCTTACATAATAAATAATAATTAATAATTGTACTTATCACTATGTCACTATTACTACTCGTTTGTTTATCGCAATGGTTTAAGATTTAACGAATTAAATTGTTAGATGGAATTTAAGATAAGAATGAAAAATGGGGAAGTGATCCGTTTTTCTGGGGTGTGTCACGGCCTTGCCAGGGGTGTGCCTGGCATACCTTGCACCCCCCCTAGTTTCGCCACTGCCTTTACAGAAGTAACACTTTACCACACTGTGACTTTACTCATTGCTTTACTGTAATTTTGTCCAAAATTGCATCACGCGCAGCCTCGGTGCGCACATATGGAAGCATTGCAAACAGATAATTATTATTTTGTTTATTCCTTCGGTTTATTCTTGGATATTTCTAACCTTACCACAGTAGTTGTGAAAAAAAAACGTGCAAGTCTAATTTAGTGAGTGAAGTGATAATTAGTTCGATCTATCATTTATAATGGTTAATTATTGTTGTGTGTATAACTGTAAAAACAATAACGGTACTCATCCAAATTTAAAATATTTTTCGATGCCAAAAGAATCAACTAGGGAAGTAAAATATAAAGCAGGAGAAAAGAACGCATTTTTATAAATTTATTTCTATGTGAATTCTAATTTGAAATGTGTTTGTGAGCCTGCATGAAAGGTTAACCGCAAAATCATTACTTTTCTTTATGATTAGTATAAAAAACAGTAAATTTTATTCCAGACAAATTCAATGGTTGTGTACAATTGGTCGAAATGAATTTATGTTAGAAGAAGAAGCGAATTAGAAGGATATGCAGTGAACATTTTTCCGAAATACAGATTTCAGGCAGCAGATTGAAAAAAGATGCCGTACCTAATTTATTTAAAGACGGTGTAGGGTATAAAGGTAGAATCTTCTAAAAGCATTATAATAATTATCTCACTTTAGTAATAATTTGCAGGTGTTAATGTAAATGCATCAACCTCATCTGCAGGAGATCCGGATTTGAAAGAGTCACATAATATTCCAGTCCCTGTTGATATTGAAGGAAAAGAAAATATCTCTCCAAATATCAGCCACAGCATTACTCAAACATCTCCTGTTCTTTCTGCTTCAACACCACGCAAAAGAAAACTTCAATCCGATTACGTTCATTAAAAAGGAAATGTCAGCATTTATCATCACCTTCAATAAACCAAACAACAAATGTTTCTAAAGAAGAATTTATTAAATTCTGTAAGGATAAATTTGATGATGCATTAGCAAATTTTATAATTACACAATTTGAATTATGTGATCGAAGTGCAAAAGTACATAGATATTCTAAGGCGTACAAGCAATTTGCACTTACTGTTTATTTTCTTGGACCAAAAGTGTATAGATTTTTAAGAAAAATCTTTCCTCACAAAGCAACTTTGTGTGGCTTCACTTCATCTTGTAATATGTCAAGTGGGTTTAATGAGTATTTATTTGAAGTAATTTCTTTGAAAGTACGAAATTTAAATGATCATGCCAAAGACTGCATTATTTGCATTGATGAAATGTCCATCAAAACTCATTTATTCTATAATAGATCAAGAGATTATATTGTAGGATTTCATCAGAACAAGGAAAGGAGCTTTCAACCTGCTAATTGTGCACTAGTTGTTATGGCAAGGGGCATAAATTTTAATTGGAAACAACCAGTGGTTTATTTTTATGTGCATAATACAAGTGAAGCTGGATATTTGTTCGAAATAACTTATACATGTATATGCAAATTAAAGTCTGTGGGACTGAATGTGCTCGGAATTGTTAGAGATCATGGATCAAATTTTATGAGGTTCTCCAAAGAATTAGATGTATGCCCGAATCAACCATACTTTTATGTTGATAATAAACTGTATTATTTTTTCGATACTCCACACTTACTAAAGTCTACTGCAAATAATTTATTTAAACATAATTTCTACATTGAAAATAATATAATTGAGAAAAAACATTTTGAGAATCTATATGCTTTTGATAAAGGTCGCATTAACAGACTTATACCAAAAATATCAAACAATCCCCAACGCATTTCAGAAAATGAATGTAGCTTTAGCAACTCAAATTTTTATCAATTCTGTAGCTACAGCCATGGAGACTCTCATAAGTTTTGGTTATATTTACCTTCAAGTGCAATTCACACTTCTATATTTATTACAGATGTGGACAAATTATTCGACATCCTTAATTCGGTGTCATTTTCATCTAAAAAGATCTATAACAAATCATTTAAAGGAACATCAGAATAATTAAATTAGACGATCTTCAAAAAATGGAAAACATTTTTTCAAATCTAAAAATCGTTAATCTTCAAGGTAAAGATGTAACGAAAAGTGTAAAATTTTTAAGTGGTTGGTGTATAACCATTAAAGCTCTGAAAATGATCTGGGAGGACCTGAAAGATATTCAGAAGTTTCTTTGCACTCGTTACTTAAATCAGGACCCACTTGAAAACATGTTTGGTAATTTGAGAAATAAATGTGGAAATGCAACAAATCCTAACCTGTTCGATTTCAAAATGCTTTAAAAAAAATATTTTGTTTAAATTATATTCATTACAATCCTGGTGCCAATTGTGCCCAAGATTTTAATGGTTTGCTCATTAAATTTTCAACTACAATCATGGAATCAATTCCTGTTATAGAAGAATCGCAAGCCACAACTCTCTTTAACGAAGTGTTACAAATAAAATTTGAGGACTATGGAAATATGGATATTCTAGAAAAGAATGCCCTTTCTTGGGTAGCAGGCTATTTGATAAAAAAGTGTTTAGATGTTCACTCATGTGATACGTGCAACGGATATTCTAAGACTCAAAGTAATTTTACCAATGAAACAGTATTATGTCATTTACGAGCATATCAAACAAAAACAAAAACTTTATTTGGTAATTTGAAAATGCCTTCAAAATTATTTTACATGAAATGGACAATATATTTTGTTTATACTTTCCAAACATAGCAGTGGCAAAAAATGTGGGCCTGAAACTTAAAAATGAATTAGACAAAATGCCTTTTGAGCATCCGTGTTCATATTTCCCCAGGAATTATTTACTAAATCTTTTTGTAAGATTAAGAATGTTTTACACATTAAATATTGTAACAAAAATTTTGCAAGTCAAAAAATTGGCAGAAAGAATGCAAAAATTATAAAACTTCAACATTTATATTTCGTTGATTGTAATTTATTATTTCCTAGCTATTTGTTATTTTTGTTAATGAGCCAAAATATTATGTTAAGCGAGGACATATAAAAGTTCGAACCCAGAGCGATGATTGTACTTAGATGTATTTATTATGTACTTTGAAAGAAATAGTTGTCTAAATTTAGCAATTTTGCCTTTTATTTCAATTTGAATATTAGTTAAATTGCTTTTCATTTTATTTTGTTACTTAATTTGATAATTGGATACGACCTTTAACCTGATTTAATAGTGTTTTGTTATGTATTGAACCCTTTCATTTTTGTTCTTGTTATTTGATTTATTGATATACTTGTGCAATTACTTATTCATTAATAAATTGAGTTTTCTTTGGTGGTGGTTCTTTCCAAATTTAGCAAAATTAACAGGCTGAACCATCCTTGCACAAAGCTTGTTAATTCTAAGTATTTGTCATTGTTTACCTGCTCCCCAAGATTTAACAATCTCATCCAATTCTATCTCATTCACATAACATGGCATAGGTTACCACTAGACGTTAATTCTTTTTTATCAGATTTGAATTTTGCGAGTAATTCAATATCAGACTGGTAAATAAATTCTGATATTTTAATTATTGCCAGCAAAGTAAACTTAATAAATTTGAGTAATAGCATTATTCTTAGTGAAGTCGAAATACATCTTTTAGCAATTGTTTTGTTCTTGAATTTGCATTATTGCGAATAAGCCAATCCATTAATTAGTGTATTTAGTTATTAATCCATACACATTGGTCTTGCACGAAGAGTGGTGTTTTCTCAAATATATTCGCTCTCGTACTTATCTAAATGTAACAAAACATATCAAATCACGTTCACAGAAATAAATATCGATTACGGTACAAGTTGTTTATTTAAATTCGGCCTAATAATTTTCAAAATATGAATGTTTAAAGTCAGGTACCTTTTTACTTTGATAGTACCTAGTGTGGAAGATAAGTAAAATGTAATTCTAATTAATAAAATATACCTAAAATATTTTCTTATAATAGTATTATACGGTATTATTCTTTTGTTTCTATAAGTATTTAAAAAAAAACAATATCTTTAGAAACTCTGTCATTAAAAAAATTAAGAATTCGCGCGTTTAACAGTCATTGCCATATTTGCGCACTGAGGCTGCGCGAGTTTTACCAGAAACAACAAACTTCAAAGGAACCGACGATGAGTGCGAGTTCTGTAAGGGGTCCTTTTCTGGGTTATGATGCGGCTAATGAATGTAAATAATAATATCATTTGTAAGGTTAGGGAGGGTCACAGACCACTTAGTTGTCTGTGGTTAGGGTGACATCCGATATGAACAGAAATTTAAGTTTAGAAACCACCCAAATCTAAAATTAAATTATTCTTATAGCGCCATCTATTAAACGTGGGTGCGGAATAGTGACATCTATTATCCGTGGGGGCCCAATTTTTTGTTAGGCTTTGCGTATCTGTTGTGTTCAGAGGAAGAAATTTTTTGAAAAGGTGCTAAAGATGTATTGGGGCGAATGGTACACTTTTTGAGAATACCATTCCTCATAATTAAATACACGTTTAATGTTTTATAGTTTCTAAGTTGCTTGTAAATATCCAAGTGAAATATGTACATTATGCAGAGTTTCCTCTAAAACGGAACTGTTAAGCGATATACAATAATAGTATATTTTTTAAATCAAATAAAATGACCTTTCAGAAATGTTAACAAGTCTTTCAAAATCTTTATCCACAATAAAACTACAGCTGAAAGCAGAAATATGTGTAGGGTGTTGATGGCGTGCTCTATCTTTTACGTTGAAAGTAAATAGTTGTTCATGTTTGTCTACCCAAAAAACTACCCTGTGCTAATATTAAATTATTATAACTTTTTGTTATGAACGAATAAGTTCAAATGTAAATATGTACAATTTGAACTTATTCGTTCATAACAAAAACTTATAATAATTTAATATTAGTCATGTTGCTTTGGTATGTGTGAATCCTTGCGATATTGCAGGCTCATATTCCATTAAAATAAGTAATTTGATTGTAATCTCATTACCCTGTACTAAGTTTAAACAAGATATCGTCAATTATGCGACAGTTGTCGAAAAAAAGTGAAATAAAAAATGCATCTTTGAAAGGATATAGCTCTTTAAGGAAGCAGAATTGGACAAAGGTAAGTTCCCAAAAATGGCGTTATTTTAACACAAGGAAACTGTCTCTGAAATATGACACATTCTTTACGGGGCACCCTGCACAAAGTATACAATCCATTAAATTTACATTCACATTTAAATTCACATATACAGAGTGTAGGAAAAACGTTTAAATATTTAAAAGAAATATAGTACGACCAAACGCAGTAAAAAAAGTCACAATGATACCTTTGCAAATCAACAGCTTTCAAGATAAAAACGGTTCTCATTTTTGTAAATGTTTGCAGTTTCGCGCGTTTGGCACACCAAAACATATATTTCTTAAATTTTTAGCGCTACAGAACAGGGTTATCATAAAATACGTTTGATATGTCCTCCTTCTATTTTTACACAACATCTCTGCATGAAGAAATTCCATATCATCTTGGAAATGCGGTTCTGCTCGAACATCTTCAGTAAAAATCATGCATTTAATTTTTGTTCGATTGCGTTTTTTGTACGAGTTTGTTTGTTTTGATATTTGTAAAAAAGTTCTTTTAAGAATCCTTTAAACCGTAATATGTGCATATGTGCTGGCATTTTTAGGAAAAACCTTTTCCTGCAACGTGTTGATTGAACTAGCTGTTACTTGATGAAATTTCATACCACATTCGTAGAAATAAAACGAACACTATATTACTTAAAATAACAATTATTTGGACAACGCTGTGTCCTCATCAGATTGAGTATTTACGCTAAATTTACTTACAATGCATATGTTTTTATATATTATTTAAGGCGTGTTTTAAGAAAGTCGGGGGTTAAACAAGAATTTATCAATTAAAAAGTGGTGAATTGTATAAATCTAGTTTTTGGTTTAATAACTGACCTGAGTATTTTTTCTTATTAATTTCTAAAGCCTCCAATGTTCTCAATGTGTAAAATTTCAAAGTTACTATTAAAATTATGGTTTTCTGGTTTTAACTGTGAAGCATAGTTTAATTTATAATTATTACATTGAAAAAATCTAAAATGTTGAGATATTCTAGTTTTAAAACTTCTTCCTGTTTGATCGATATAGATTGATAAAGGTTTTTATTAGGTTCTACAGGGTACTTTTAAAGATATGGCCATTTTTATGTGAAAACCGTAATGAAATCGTCACCCTATATTATTTCAAATAAACAATTGAGGTATAATCTCTCATGGGCAAAATAATTTCGTGATAATATGGTTTTTGTTAAAACATCACTTTTGTGATAACTTTTATTTTTTGTACAGGGTGATCCAAAACTCACACCCATGATTATCTCGGTTATTTTAAATGGAACACCCTCTACTTTATTTAATTTCTGAAAAGTACTTAAGAAATACTTTTACTCTTCTTAAGCATTACCTATACCTAAATCTTACAGTTATTGATTTATTTAGATTTTAAAAATAAATCGACATTTTTGGCATAACTTCAAATTGTTATTTTTTTCATGACTGTAATGTATTATTTGAAAATAATGTAAGTTTAATCAGCTTTCTATCAATAGTATTATTGTCAGGTGAAAAAGACATACATCAGGTATTGTTGTTACACAAATTGTGTAACAAAACTAGGTCTATAACAGAGACTAAGGGTAATAAATGAAACAAAATTCTACAGAATGAGTAACAAAATAATATTTACGTAACAAAGTTTTGATCTGGAACATTGTAGATTGATGAAAATAAATACCTACACTTTACCGAAATACTGTGCTTCATCGACCGACAATCGTTGTGTTTGTCAGGTTGCGATGACGCACCCTGTATATAGGATGTTGTAATGACGTGTATTACGTGTTCTGAGCACGAGTGTATTGAGTTTGAACGAAAAAAAAAATTTTTTTGTGTATATAATGTGTGTGGGTGTATGATACGCCACTGGAATTTTAGGAAAGATATTATTTAGTATGTAGAGACGTGTATTTGAATGTTATAAAGACTTTAGTGTTGAAAGAAATAAATTCTGATGAATGTAAATGTGAAGAGAAATTTGTCCATGGGACGATAATGCTTTCCACTGAATTGCTTCTGTTTTGCTGCTGATAAAGAAAGGAATGTTGTTGGATAGATGGGTAATCTTGATTAGAAAATGTGAAGAATAAATGTAGAATGTTTTAGAAAATATGTAGAGAAAGATTGGGTATGTTTAAGTGATAATTTCAGAAAGTTTTGTAATGTTGTGCAATTGTGTGGAGAATAAATGTGTGTATATGGAATTTGGGACATTAGACTGTACTGATTTTTGCAAATGTTGCGGAAGGAGATCGAGCGCAAGTTGGAGATAAGTGTTAAAAGTTGTGTAATGGTCCAGAGGGGCCACTGAATGAATGTAATGACGAAAGATGATTTCGTCGTGAAGTAATTGTAAAATTTGTAAGTGAAAACAAATATGGCGATGTATTGTAATTACACGCGTGCTTGTATAGAGGGAAGCAGTTATCAGAACGATAACATTTTGAGTGAATATTATTGGAGAATATAACGCGGAAGGAAGACATGTTTAAAGATGGATGACTGAAGTGATAAATAGGGAAGTCAGAGATTGACGAGAGTCAGTTAGTTAGTTGAAGTTAGAGGTAGGAAGTTAAGCTTTCGGTTTTGGCTGTTGGCGGAAGGCGCGTGCGAGTTAGTGTGGGATAGACTGTGACGAAGTGGGAGTATGTTTGTGAAATTGTTTAATTAACTGCGTTACCCGAACCGGGGATAAATTGAAAAGACATTCATAAACAATACCATAATTAAATTTGACGTTGAAGATAACAATTAGTTTGTTTATTTTCAAGAAAATAATAGTGCGAAAGCAGATTTAAATAAAGTTAACAGTTGTTACGTAATAGTAGTATCAAGTTTAGCGGCGCGCTTGTAACGAGATTCAGCTACAAGTATTTGAGATCACCTGTTAAGTAAACGAAGCGTTCGTTGTATTATAAACCAATGTTTAAGTAACGTTATATGACATTGAAAGTTTTATTTGTATAAGGGACTAAATTTGTGAAAAGGTTGCAAGAAATTTTAATAGGCAAGTAAAGGTGTACCGTTATTATATGTGTTTGGGTAGTAATAACCTCGCTAGTGAACCAATAGCGAGTGCATAAAAAGGAATAAGTTTTGTGAAGCCTTGTGTAATGTGCTTCAGGCAATTTTAAGGAATTACCAATGGACTACATATAATTAATTTACGGAAGTAAGAAGAAAGAAAAGCTAAGGATTTATGGACAAATTTTTAAGTAAGAGTTAGATTTAGGATTATGAAAAACTCATTTAAGCACGTTTATCTTTTGGTAGATTTATTTGTGTATTGTTGGTTAAGTATTAATTTAGTTCCGAAAGATAATCGTTCTTGAGTAATATTGTATCGTATTGTTTTTTTTTGTTAGTAGTAAGGATTTTTGCAGTAAGGCAAATTGGTATTTTTGGTGGTTTAAGATTTCCACCGAGCGAGTGTAATATATGTAAATATTTGTGTTTGATTATTTTATGCAGGACAATATATATTCATCGTTAAATGTTTTATTCTGTTGTTTATTTAACCAGGTGGTTTACAAAATTGTTATATCAGTTTCATTAGAGCAATGCAATATTAACAGATCAGCTGTTAGTTTAAAAATTTCATTAAGTATAACAAAAGTTTTGAGAAATTATACAGTTTACGAATGTCAAGTACGATTCAAAAGTAAAGTAAGCTTTAATATTTTGATCTGCTTTTATTTAGAAGTTTTCAAAAATTAATTATCGAATATTGAATGACAAGATATTTTATTCATTAATAAATAGGAACTTAGCGTTATATGTGTATACGAGGGATACGCAGAAAATATTCAGTTACCGTATTATAACTTTTGTTTTGGATATTTTAGTTTACGAGGTGTGTTCAAAAGTTGTTAATGACATGGGGTACGAAATTGATTTGAGTTGAATTGTTTTGGACGAGTGTTTGTTTTAGAACCTTCGTATATGAGTTTACCGAGTAAGCACAATCCTACTTTCCACAATCAAGTAGGGTTAATTAACATCCAGCTTAAGACAATTATTTTAGAAGTATCGATTGTGGTGGCGCCTAGAGACATATTTTCCCGATTTGAGCTATTTGAGTATAAATGTAAGGTGTTTGAGCTTAGTAAACATTCATTTTACTTATTATTTCGACCACGCCCATCTCCCTGTTAGCTGGCTTGGCAACCCGCTTACATTAGTAAGCCTACACGACGCCTAGTGCGGTTTGGACGTGTAACCTAATTATTTGGCAGCCCAACGTGTGGGGCCTTGAGATTGAATGTGACTTAATTTTGATGTTTGATAAAATATTGTAGTAGAATTTTGGATTTTGAAGTTTAGATTACTGATTGTTGACGAATTATCGATTGGACTTGTTGAGATTATTGAATGTTGAGTTGTATAGCAATTTTTTTTTGTGAGGAGACAATTACTGGTTTAAGCATTTACATTTGTGACTTTGAGTTAATGGTGTGTTAAGTGAATTCCTTTGTTTGGAAAGATATTTTGGTGTTATTAACGAGTTGTTTAGGATATTTTTGAAGTATTTTGGTAAACTTTTATTTGTTAAGATGGGATATAAGATCCATATTGATTGTTTGACGTTGAATGAGATTAAGTATGAGATAGCTATTAGGGGAGGCGATGCTTCCTTAGGCATTACGGCTTTACGGAAAGCACTTAGGAATATTTATAGTGAAGAAGCTGCGGGTAGGGCGAGTACGCGACCCCCGTACCCATTTGAATTTGATGCTGATAGGTTAGCTATTAACGAAACTAAGTTAGAGATTGAGAAATTAATTGATGAATTACATAGTAACGTGACTACAAAAATTATAGCGACTATCGAGACAAAATTTAAGTATATTTTTAATAGAATTAATAATGTTGTGGCAAAACTGATGTAGAAAATAAAGAGAAAGAGGACTTTATTACGGTATGGCAATTTTAGTTTCGAATTATGTAATTTTGGATAGGCAAGTAGTAGTTAGGACTCCGCAATGTAGGGATAAGTAAGATGACGTGATGGCTTCACCATCAACCAATTTTAAGACTGAATTACCAATAGTTGACCCTTTAGTAAACGTAGCGCCTATTATGACTGTAGCGAAGAGTGTTCCCGTATGCAAGTGGAACATCTCTTTTTCAGGTGACATTAAGTCTTTGTCGTTAAATGCATTTTTGGAGAGAATTAGTGAGTTACAAGTTTCCCGTAACGTTAAAGATGAGCAACTGTTTGCAGAATGTTTAGATTTGTTTACCGGTACAGCACTTATTTATGTCAGGTCAATTAGGAAAGAGGTTAAGACATGGGGTGAATTGGTGGAATCTTTGCGATTGCAGTTCCAGCCAAGTGATTACGATGAACGATTAATTGAGGAAATTAAGCGACGCACACAGGCGTCTGACGAACCTATGGGTATTTATGTGGCGATTATGCGCACATTATTTTCGCGACTTAATGAAGGATTATCTGAGGATAGACAATTAAGAATCTTATGTAAAAATATCGCTCCTATTTATCAGACTCAATTAGGACTTACCCAAATTAGTACTGTTAGTGATTTAATTAAGTATGGGAGATTGATTGAAGAACGTATACAGACAATGGACAGTTACGTACCCCCGAGTAGGAGAAAGTCGGATTTAGAGACTGATTTAGCATATGTACGTGAAGTAGAGAGTGTGAGTGAATCACGTAATGTTGCGAAGGGTGACGAAGTTAAGGTATCTGAGAGAGTGGAAATGAAACCGTCAGGGTCCAGAAAGACTATGAATGTGACGAAACCTTTGTTATGTTGGAATTGCAAGCAAGGCAATCATAAGGCAGTTCAGTGTCAGGTACCGAAAAAGAGTATGTATTGTTATCGATGTGGTAGGGCAGATTTTACCGTTAGGACGTGTCCTAAATGTTCACGATTTTCACGTAATCAGGGAAATGGGGAAGGGAGGCGATAGACAGTCGCATATTGTCTTCCGAAGTTTTTGTAGAGTCGGCTATCTTTTATAATAGTTCTCGAAATAAGGCGGAGATAACGTTTTCGAAAAATAAAGTTTTAATGGAGTATATGTTTGATAATCAGGGTTCAGATGAGAGACCATTTATTTATGTTAATGTTTATAGTCAGTCTATGTTAGCGCTCTTGGATAGTGGTTCTTCTAGAACAATTTTGGGAATAAAAGGGTGGAATAGCTTAGAAAGGTTAGGAGTTAGGTGTAGAAGTAAGCGTGTGACTACGTGTGTTGTGGCAAATGGCCAGAAAGTTTTATCTGTAGGCACGGTGACGATTCCGATTGAAATTAGAGGGAAAATTGTTATAATGGACGTGATTATTGTACCCGATATAAGACATCAGATGATTTTAGGATGGGATTTTTGGAAAAAGGCAGGTATTGTACCTGATTTTCGTAGAGGCGAATGGCAGTTTGAAAGTTTGAGTGAAATTGAAATTTTAGAGACTAGGGATTTAGTAATACATTCACGTTTAGATTTGACTACCGAACAATTGAATTTATTAGACAATTTAGTTGAGGATTATTTTGTGAGGACTAAGGAGAAAGAGTTAGGTTGCGCAAATTTAGTAGAGCACCGAATTAGGACCAATAGTGAGCCTATTAAGCAAAGATATTACCGTGTATCACCATTTATGCAGAGACATATTGATGATGAATTAGAGAAAATGTTGAAGCTTGGAGTGGTTGAGAAATCGAGTAGTGCATGGGCTAGTCCCATTGTTATGGTCAAAAAGAAGGACGGGAAATATAGGTTTTGTGTAGATTATCGCAAGTTGAATAAGGTTACGGAGAAGGATGCTTATCCTATCCCTTACGTGTCGTCAATTTTAGATCGTCTTCGTGACGCGAAGTTTATCTCGTCTTTAGATATTAAGTCTGCGTATTGGCAACTGCCAATGGCGGAGGATTCGAAAGAGTTTACGGCTTTTACGGTACCCAATAGGGGTCTTTATCAGTTTAAGAGAATGCCTTTTGGCTTAGTTAATGCACCGGCATCGTGGCAACGATTAATTGACAGTGTTATTGGTTCAGAATTGGAACCTTATGTGTTTGTTTATCTTGATGATACTATAATTTGTACACCGACGTTTGAGAAACACATTGAAGTGTTAACGGAAGTGTTTAAGCGTTTTGAACGGGCAGGTTTAACGTTGAGCAAGGACAAGTGTTCCTTTTGTCGTGACGAATTGCGTTATTTGGGTTATGTGGTAAATTCTACCGGTTTATCAGTTGATCCCGAGAAGGTTGAAGCGATTTTGAAGATTCCGGTCCCGACTACGGCGACGGAAATTAGAAGAATTATCGGTATGGCATCGTGGTATCGGCGTTTTATCGCGCAGTTCTCGTCTATTATCGCACCTCTTACGAAGTTATTGAAGAAAAATGTACGTTTTGAGTGGACGGAAGAATGTAGTGAAGCATTAGATATTATTAAGAATTGTTTGGTGACAGCACCTATTTTGACGTGTCCAGATTTTAGTTTACCGTTTTCGATTCAAACTGACGCATCGGATTATGGAATCGGCTCAGTTTTGACTCAGACTATCGATGGAGTGGAGAAAGTTATATGTTATAATAGTAGATCATTGACACGTAGTGAACGGAAGTTTTCGACTACGGAGAAGGAGTGTTTGGCGGTGTTATGGTCGATAGAGAAGCTAAGACCATACATCGAAGGAGTTAAGTTTAGCGTTATTACGGACCATGCATCTTTAGTATGGTTACATAATTTGAAGGATCCGACAGGACGTTTGGCTCGGTGGGCTGTTAGGCTCCAGCAGTATGATTTTGAAGTTATACATAGGAAGGGTAGAGATCATGTAGTACCCGATACCTTATCGCGATCAGTTCCCGTTATTGAGGAAACGTCTAGTGAAGATAATACCGACAGTGACATTACCGGCGAAGACCATAATGAAGAAGACGATATTGTAGAAGATAAATGGATTGAAAGAATGAAGAGATGTATTGAGAATCGACCGATAGCGTATCCAAAATGGAGAGTTCAAGATGGGAGGTTATATAAGCATGTGACGTGTAGTTATCCGAATTTACGTGAAGACGCGGAGAGTTGGCGTGAAGTTATTGCGAAGGCGAAGCGTGGTGAATTGTTGAGAAAGTATCATGACGAACCTACTGCAGGGCATGCAGGAATATTCAAGACATATGAGCGTATTTCGAAATTATATTATTGGCCTAAGTTAAAGAATGATGTGAAACGTTATGTGAATAAGTGTGAAGTGTGTATAGCACATAAACCTGAACAGCGATTACCGGCAGGGTTGATGACTCAGCATCCTGTTATCGATAAACCGTGGCAAATGATTTCGACAGATATTGTGGGACCTCTTCCTAGGTCTAAAAGTGGTTACAGTTATGTTCTAGTAGTGTCAGATTATTTTACGAAGTTTGTGTTATTTTTCCCGTTACGTACGGCTACGGCCGCGGGTGTTGTGAAGAATATTGAAGAAAATGTGTTTTTATTATTTGGTGTACCGTTGTATGTGTTATGTGATAACGGATCACAATTTAGAAGTGCAGTTTTTAGGAATATGGTGGCATCGTATAATGCCAAGATCATTTTTAATGCAAATTATCACCCTCAGGCGAACCCAACAGAAAGGGTTAATCGAGTAATGAAGACTATGTTAGCATCGTATATTGAAGACAATCAGAGAAATTGGGACAAGTATTTAGCGAAGGTGGCTTGTGCAATTAGGACAGCTACTCATGAAGTTACGGGAATGACGCCGTATTTTGCGAATTTTGGTAGAGAAATTAATCTCGATGGAACGAGACATGGAGAACCCGTAGTGGGTAATACTTTGAATGACGTCGCGTTTGCGAATAGAGAACCTTTAATTGCTAGAGGCAATGTTTTTCAAGAAGTATATGATGACATTAAGAGAAGATTGAATGCAGCGTATATTAGAAGTAAGAAGAATTACGACTTACGAAGAAGATTAGCTACTTTTCAAGTAGGAGATACTGTGTGGCGGAAGAATTATGTTTTATCGGACGCGTCGCGTTATTTTGCCGCGAAATTAGCACCTAAATTTATTGGACCGTTTTATATAAAGAAAAAAGTTTCGTATCAGACGTATGAGTTATCGGACGCCTCGGGCGACTCTAGAGGCATATGGCATGCCAAAGATTTAAAGTTTAGACCCTCAGACGATTAAGTTAGTTAAGATTTTAGTGTGTATATATAGTAGGTTAGGCTATTGAATGAATTGATCGAATTTTTGATTGTTATGGTTATTTTTACCGTCAGATGGACATTGGTAGGTTGGTCGGAAAAACTATCGGGCGTGTAGAATTGACTATTTCTATTTTCTTTTGTATCAGAATTTGTCTGTTTTGTTTGTGTCCTTGGGGAACACTTGGCTGTGTAGGGACGGCCTTAGAATTTTCCTACAGCAGAGGCCAACTGCTTGTCGTAAGAGGCGACTAATCAAAGGGGTGGGTCGAGGCAGGCTGAGACATTGGTCTTGACGGGGGAGTTGAGTCCCATGTTGAAGGTTTTGGTATTTTGGTTTTAGACCACTTTACGGTATAGCCGTCGTATATAGTTAGGATTACTTAGATTAGGGTTATTTTGGTTTTAGACCACTTTACGGTGTAGCCGTCGTATATAGTTGAGTTGTGACTTCACGAGCGGACCTCGGTGAAGTGTTCTAGTTTTTGACTTTGTGTAGGTCTCTTAGGACCAGTATTTTTGAGTTTTTCTGGAAGAAAATCTCCTTGTGGAGGAGGTGTCAGGTTGCGATGACGCACCCTGTATATAGGATGTTGTAATGACGTGTATTACGTGTTCTGAGCACGAGTGTATTGAGTTTGAACGAAAAAAAAAAATTTTTTTTGTGTATATAATGTGTGTGGGTGTATGATACGCCACTGGAATTTTAGGAAAGATATTATTTAGTATGTAGAGACGTGTATTTGAATGTTATAAAGACTTTAGTGTTGAAAGAAATAAATTCTGATGAATGTAAATGTGAAGAGAAATTTGTCCATGGGACGATAATGCTTTCCACTGAATTGCTTCTGTTTTGCTGCTGATAAAGAAAGGAATGTTGTTGGATAGATGGGTAATCTTGATTAGAAAATGTGAAGAATAAATGTAGAATGTTTTAGAAAATATGTAGAGAAAGATTGGGTATGTTTAAGTGATAATTTCAGAAAGTTTTGTAATGTTGTGCAATTGTGTGAGAATAAATGTGTATATGGAATTTGGGACATTAGACTGTACTGATTTTTGCAAATGTTGCGGAAGGAGATCGAGCGCAAGTTGGAGATAAGTGTTAAAAGTTGTGTAATGGTCCAGAGGGGCCACTGAATGAATGTAATGACGAAAGATGATTTCGTCGTGAAGTAATTGTAAAATTTGTAAGTGAAAACAAATATGGCGATGTATTGTAATTACACGCGTGCTTGTATAGAGGGAAGCAGTTATCAGAACGATAACATTTTGAGTGAATATTATTGGAGAATATAACGCGGAAGGAAGACATGTTTAAAGATGGATGACTGAAGTGATAAATAGGAAGTCAGAGATTCGAGAGTCAGTTAGTTAGTTGAAGTTAGAGGTAGGAAGTTAAGCTTTCGGTTTTGGCTGTTGGCGGAAGGCGCGTGCGAGTTAGTGGGATAGACTGTGACGAAGTGGAGTATGTTTGTGAAATTTTAATGAAGCAGTAATTGTTTAATTAACTGCGTTACCCGAACCGGGGATAAATTGAAAAGACATTCATAAACAATACCATAATTAAATTTGACGTTGAAGATAAAATTAGTTTGTTTATTTTCAAGAAAATAATAGTGCGAAAGCAGATTTAAATAAAGTTAACAGTTGTTACGTAATAGTAGTATCAAGTTTAGCGCGCTTGTAACGAGATTCAGCTACAAGTATTTGAGATCACCTGTTAAGTAAACGAAGCGTTCGTTGTATTATAAACCAATGTTTAAGTAACGTTATATGACATTGAAAGTTTTATTTGTATAAGGGACTAAATTTGTGAAAAGGTTGCAAGAAATTTTAATAGGCAAGTAAAGGTGTACCGTTATTATTGTTTGGGTAGTAATAACCTCGCTAGTGAACCAATAGCGAGTGCATAAAAGGAATAAGTTTTGTGAAGCCTTGTGTAATGTGCTTCAGGCAATTTTAAGGAATTACCAATGGACTACATATAATTAATTTACGGAAGAAGAAGAAAGAAAAGCTAAGGATTTATGGACAAATTTTAAGTAAGAGTTAGATTTAGGATTATGAAAACTCATTTAAGCACGTTTATCTTTTGGTAGATTTATTTGTGTATTGTTGGTTAAGTATTAATTTAGCTCCGAAAGATAATCGTTCTTGAGTAATATTGTATCGTATTGTTTTTTTTGTTAGTAGTAAGGATTTTTGCAGTAAGGCAAATTGGTACTTTTGGTGGTTTAAGATTTCCACCGAGCGAGTGTAATATATGTAAATATTTGTGTTTGATTGTTTTATGCAGGACAATATATATTTATCGTTAAATGTTTTATTCTGTTGTTTATTTAACCAGGTGGTTTACAAAATTGTTATATCAGTTTCATTAGAGCAATGCAATATTAACAGATCAGCTGTTAGTTTAAAAATTTCATTAAGTATAACAAAAGTTTTGAGAAATTATACAGTTTACGAATGTCAAGTACGATTCAAAAGTAAAGTAAGCTTTAATATTTTGATCTGCTTTTATTTAGAAGTTTTCAAAAATTAATTATCGAATATTGAATGACAAGATATTTTATTCATTAATAAATAGGAACTTAGCGTTATATGTGTATACGAGGGATACGCAGAAAATATTCAGTTACCGTATTATAACTTTTGTTTTGGATATTTTAGTTTACGAGGTGTGTTCAAAAAGTTGTTAATGACATGGGTAGCACGAAATTGATTTGAGTTGAATTGTTTTGGACGAGTGTTTGTTTTAGAACCTTCGTATATGAGTTTACCGAGTAAGCACAATCCTACTTTCCACAATCAAGTAGGGTTAATTAACATCCAGCTTAAGACAATTATTTTAGCGAAGTATCGATTGTGGTCGCGCCTAGAGACATATTTTCCCGATTTGAGCTATTTGAGTATAAATGTAAGGTGTTTGAGCTTAGTAAACATTCATTTTACTTATTATTTCGACCACGCCCATCTCCCTGTTAGCTGGCTTGGCAACCCGCTTACATTAGTAAGCCTACACGACGCCTAGTGCGGTTTGGACGTGTAACATGTTCACCACATACACGTCATGAGGAGGGTGAACTTAAACGTTTTAACTATTATTTCATCACTCGACGATCATTTCATTGACACCACATGGTTACCAGGAGGTTGAACTTAAATCAGTTTAACCATAGTGACGAAATACAGTATTACAATGCAGTGGTATTTATATTAACTGTTCAAAGTAGCCTCCCATTACATTTAAAGAATGTTGTAGCCGATTTTCAAATTCTCTACTTACTTTTCTAGCCATTGGGATACTAATGTTCCGAAAAACCACTCTAATTCTATTTTTCATGTCCTATAAAGCAGTTACAAGTAATGTATATACTTCATTTTTCACATACCACCACAGAAAAAAATGTACTTTTGTTAGATCAGGCGATTTTGCAGGTCACGGAATTGGCCCTCCTCTACCTATCCATCGTCCTGGGTGATTTAGTGCGTTATTATGTATGAGAGCCTCATCATGTAAATACCACATGCACAGACGCATACGCAGGGAAACGTTTTCAAGAAGCACAGAGTACTGATTTTCCAGAAAATCTAAATAAACTTCACCGTTTCCTCGAAAAAATATCGTCCAATCACGAAATCGCCAAGAATACCACCCCAAATATTTAAAGACCACCTTGTTTGTGAAGTAGTAACTATTACATGAGGATTTTCTCTTGAATAGTAATGAAAATTATGTATATTTAAGCATCCATTTTTATGGAATGTCGCCTTCATCCCTGAAAAGTACATAATCAAAAAAATCTTTTTGATTGCGAATTTTGCTTGGAGCCCAATTACAAAAATTTATTCTTCGTCGAAAATCATCATCCAATAATTCCTGGTGCAATTGAATACGATATGGGTGCATCTTGTTTTTAGATAGTATTTTTTCTACACTTCCATAACTTATTTCTTGTTCCCTGGCAATTTTTGTTATATTTTTATTGGGATCATCTGTAACTGCCAACATTACATTCAGTTCATTTTCCTCGGTAACAATGGTTTTCGTTTTTTCTTTCTTTTCATATACCTGTACGATTAAATAGATGCATCACTTTTTCGAAATTCCTTTTTTCTGGTAATCGGCTCTCTCTAGAAATCTCTCGTGATACACCCTTACTGCTAGCTAACAATTTTTATGACATTCATCTAGTATCCAGATCATATCGACTCATTCCTTATTAGAAAAATTCATGATGAACTCAACATTTGTACCTACGTACATAACAAGGAAATTAACCGAATAAAACTAAAATATTGATTTTTCAAGCTTGCTAAACAAATAATACTACCCTCTGCCAAATAATACTTTACGGTCATGGCAAACAGTAAAATACTTGCAGTGGCAAAAATGGCGCTTTTATTTTTAAAAATCTAAATAAATTAATAACTATAAGATTTAGGTATAGGGAATGCTTAAGAAGAGTAAAAGTATTTTTTAAGTACTTTACAGAGATGATGTAAAATAGAGGGTGCTCCATTTAAAATAACCGAGATAATCATGGGTGTTACTTTTGGATAGTTAGTCCAAGCCTGGTTTTGTATTTACGTTTCACAGTTGTTTTAAATCTTCAAGAATAATTTTATTGTAGCAGTTAATCATACAAAACGAAAAAGACCGTTTGAAAAATATACCTAGTTCTCTGTCGTAGTAAGTTTAAATTAGCTGCTTCCCAAATATCTTTGACATATTTCTTTTCGATAAGTAATCTTATGCAAAAGATAAGATGGAGTTATGTTATTAATGATTTCTTGATAAAAATTGATGTATGATGTTAAGCTACTCTGTTTTATTAATGGTATACGACACACCATAGGTAATCTAATTGATCACGATAAATAAATCTGAGAAACGAATTTTGAGTACGCTGAATACGCAGCTTAGTGTGTGTTAGGAATTCTAATGTTTGTCACAGTAGTTAAAATGAGGTAGGACGAGGGCATCATAAGTTAACATTTTCATATTTCTACTGAGGCAGTAGTGATTTCCAAAAAGTAACTTTAGCTTTAGATAGCGTTTCGGAATACAGCGTAAAACAAAATTCAAATGGAAGGTCCGTATCAATAAGAACTTCATGAATGATTATGGGTAGTAAATAAGACTATTACTCAGTTTTCTAGAGGGTGGTTCTTCGCCAAAACTAATATTTAGGCATACTGATACTAGTCTCATATGTCCAGTTTAAATTAAATAACTTTTTGAGTTATATAGTGAGTTAAATAATGTGGAGGAATATATTTGCACACACACACACACACACACACACACACACACACACACACACACACACACACACACACACACACACACACACACGCACACGCACCGGCAAACGCACACGCACACGCACACGCACACGCACACGCACACGCACACTCACACACACACACACACACACACAAGCACACGCACACGCACGCGCACGCGCACACGCACACGCTCACGCACACGCACTCGTACTCGCACACGCACACGCACACGCACACGCACACACGCACACACGCACACACGCACACACGCAAACACTCATACACGCACACACGCACACACTCGCACACACGCACGTACGCACGGACACACACACAAGCACACACACAAGCACGCACACACACACACACACACACACACACAAACACACGAAAACATAACCACACGAAGACACGAACACAAGTACACGAACACACGCACACACGCACATATGCGTACACGCACACACGCACACACGCGCACAGGCACACACGCAAGCACGCACACGCACAGACACGACACACGCACACACTGGCACACACTGGCACACGCGCACACGCACACGTACGCACACGCTCGCACGCACACACACACACACACACACACACACACGACACACACACACACACACACACACACACACACATACACACAAACACACGAAAACATAATCACACGAACACACAAACACAACACACGCACACACGCACAAACGCACACACGCACACACGCACACTCGCACACACGCACACATGCATACACGCACACACGCATCACGACACACGCACACACGCGCACAAGCACACAGCCATACACGTACTCACGCACACACTCACCCACGCACACGCGCACGCGCGCACATATGCATACTCGCAAACCTACACACACACACACACACACACACGCACACACGAACACACGCACACACGCACACACTGGCACACACTGGCACACGCGCACACGCACACGTACGCACACACGCTCGCACGCACACACACACACACACACACACACACACACACACACACACACACACACACACACACACACACACATACACACAAACACACGAAAACATAATCACACGAACACACAAACACAACACACGCACACACGCACATACGCACACACGCACACACGCACACACGCACACTCGCACACACGCACACACGCACACATGCATACACGCACACACGCATACACGCACACACGCGCACAAGCACACAGCCATACACGTACTCACGCACACACTCACCCACGCACACGCGCACGCGCGCACATATGCATACTCGCAAACCTACACACACACACACACACACACACACACACACACACAAACACACAAACACACAGACACACAACCACTCAAAAACACAAATACACGAACACACGCACACTGGAACACGCAAACTCGCGAACACATGAACTCACGTACACACGAATACACGAACACACGAACACACGAATACACGAACACACGAACACACGAACACACAAACACACAAACACACAAACACACAACACACAAACACAAATACACAAACACACAAACACAGAAACACACAAACACACAAACACACAAACACACAACACACAAACACACAAACACACAAACACAAAACAAACACACAAACACAAACACACAAACACACAAACACAACACACAAACACACAAAACACACAAACACACAAACACACAACACACAAACATACAAACACAAAACACAACACACACACACACCACACGTCACGACATCACACACGCAAACGTTCACGCACACCACACACACGACACCACGCACACGCACACGTCACGCACACGACACGCACGCCAACGCGCACGCGCGCAACGCGCACGCGCACACGCACACGCACACGCACACACGCAAACACGCATACCCGCACACGCGCACATACGCCAACCGCACGCGCACCACGAACACACGCACACGCACGCACACACCACCGCATACCGCACACGGCACAACGCAAACAGCACACGCCACACGAACACACGCACACGCACACACGACACGCACACGGCACACACGCACACGCGCACGACACACCTGCACACACACACACACACACACACACACACACACACATACACACACACACACACATACGCACACACGCACACACACGCACACACACACACACACACACAACACACGAAAACATAATCACACGAACACACGAACACACGCACATATGCACACACGCTCACATGCATACACGCACACTCGCATACACGCACACACGCACACACTCACACGCACACACCCATACACGCACACACTCACACACGCACACCCGCACACGCGCGCGTACGCATACAGGCAAACCTACACACACACACACACACACACAAACACACAACCACACATAAACACAAACACACGCACACTGGAACACGCAACTCGCGAACACACGAACCCACGAGCACACGAACACACGAATACACGAACACTTATTAGGTGGTAGGCATGTATACTCCATTCCAGCCGGGGAGGTACCACCACCCTTACCATGGGCTCCTTAATATTGGGTCTCCGATTTTCTGAGCTACGTAAGGGCTGCCGGTTACCTTTTCCATCATCCTCAATCTATTCTCATCCTTATTCTTCCTTCTCGCCCTCACTGTCTTCCTATCGGATTAAAAGTCCTAAATTAAAAAATAAGATGGCTGTGGTTTCTAGGGTTATAAATTCCGGACGTAAAATCCTGCCCCATTCGGATGTCCGGGAGGGCAGGGCCCAAGCGACCTCGGTCATCGAAAGTATCAACTTTCTGATTCACTACTGCAACATCCGCGGTATCAGGTCTAATCTTAATGCTATTCACCAACATCTTGAACAGTTACAACCTGATATATTGCTTCTATCTGAAACACAAGTCTCCTCGGAAAGCTCCGAGTCACCCGACTTGCAATTTCCTCAATACCATCTTCACTCTAACTTTCGATATAAAGGAGGCGTATGTGCCTACATCAAGGACAGAGTTGCTTGCAAGAGGGTTTCTTCCTTAGAAAATAAAAATTTTGACGTGATTTGGTTTAAACATTCTGGTCCTAATTTTGTGAAATTCTACTGTTGCATTTATAGGTCTCCTAATGACAGCAACTTTCAAGACTTCTTCGATTACCTTAGTACGAAAGTTGACTATCTCCAGTCTCAGTTTCCATCTTGCGATACCTCATTTGTAGGCGATTTCAATGTTCATAACTCTAATTGGCTTCAATTTTCATCTACTACAAATCCCGCTGGTCATAGTGCAGAAACATTTGCTATTTCATGTGATCTCACACAAATGATTTCTGAACCCACAAGAATCCCTGATAACCCTAACCATACTCCATATCTTCTAGATCTCTTTCTTACATCAAACCCTCTTGTTTATAAAACTTGCGTTCTTTCGCCTTTAGGTCTTTCCGACCATTGTCTAATAAAAATCGTTTCTACTGTACCTAATTCCACTGTTGTTCGCAAAACCGATAGAACCTTGTGGTGTTTTAAGTCAGCTCGATGGAGTGATTTACGGGATTTCTTTGCAACCTTTCCATGGCGTGAATATTGTTTTAAGTCGTCCTCTTCTTCGGACATCGCTCTTTCAGTATCTGAAGTCATCCTCATGGGAATGGAGTTATACATTCCGAAAAAACAGTACCGTGTAGGTCATTCACGTTCCCAACCCTGGTTCAATAAGGCTTGTTCTGATGCAATATCTTTAAAAAATAAATGTTACATTAAATGGAAATCTAATAAATCGGTTGACAGTCATGTAGAATACGTTGGTGCTAGAAATATCTGCAAAAGTGTCATCACTAAAACTAAAAAGTTGTTCGAACAACGAAAATACAATGAACTAGCTACATCTCCTTTAGGCAGTCGTAAATTTTGGTCTTTAGCAAAAGCCATTAGTAAACTTTCGAACATCTTCATTTCTACATCTATTGACGGATCGGTAGTTGCTCATTCTGTAGACAAAGCCAACGTTTTTGTGGATTTGTTTGCATCAAACTCGTGTCTCAATGATTCTGGAAAAGATGTGCCCCTAGTCAACTCTTCTTCATACGTTATGAAACCAATTCATTTTCGGTACAAGCTCTTGGAATCGATCATCAGTAGGCTTGAACTCAATAAGGCGACTGGCCCAGACGGTATCCCAGCTATTGTCTTAAAGAAATGTTCCCCCGAACTAGTACCAGTCCTATCTAAGCTCTATACGATCTCTATATCTTCTGGGGAATTCCCTTCATCATGGAAGTTAGCAAATGTTCAACCTATTCCCAAAAAAGGTGATAAGACCGATCCCTCAAATTACAGACCAATTGCCATCACTTCCATTTTGTCTAAAATCATGGAAAAAGCCATCAATCAGCAACTGCTCACGTTCCTTGAAACTAACAAACTCCTTAGTGACCACCAATATGGGTTTAGGCAAAGTCGTTCAACAGGCGATCTTCTTTCATATGTGACCCAAATTTGGAACAATACAGTAGAGCAGTCCGGTGAAACAGTTGTAGTAGCTTCAGATATCTCAAAGGCATTTGACCAAGTTTGGCATAAGTGTTTACTTGCCAAACTCACCTCGTTTGGGTTAAATGATGCGCTCATCAACTGGGTTTCTAGTTTCCTTGATGATAAACGAATACGTGTCGTAGTTGATGGCTTTTTTTCAAAAGAAGTTAGCATTAACGCGGGCGTACCACAGGGATCCGTTATAGCGCCTACACTTTTTCTGCTGTACATAAACGAATTTATTTCTTCAACAACTAACCCCATCCATTGCTTTGCTGACGATAGCTCTCTTCACTGTAGTTCATCTCAGTCTACTCATAGTGATAATCCACCTTCTATGTCAAATCAAGAAATTAAAGCTGAAATGGCAAATTCAATCAACAAAGACATTCAACGTATTCTGGAATGGGGAAGCAATAATCTAGTTAAATTTAATGCTAACAAAACTCAGTGTTGCCTTATGTCCGCCAAAAAAGATCGATCATTTCCTGTTGTAAGTATGAATGGCTCAGTTCTTAAGTTTTCAGACCCTATTACTCTTTTGGGTATGACTGTATCTTCAAATCTCTCATGGGTTGACCATCTTCTGTCAGCTACCAAAACAGCTGCTCGTAAAATAGTCTTTTTGTACAGATCTAAGCAGTACTTTACCTCTCGACAACTCCTTTTGCTGTATAAAGCCCAAATTCGGCCTCATCTGGAATATAATTCTCAGCTTTGGGTTAGTGCTCCCCAATACGCTCTCGATATCGTTGATCGTATTCAAAAGAGAGCGATTAGGATTATAAATGACCCGTCTTTAACTTCTCACATACAGTCCCTTGAGCATAGAAGGATGGTTTCAGTCCTTTCTTTGTATTATCGTTATTACAACGGCTATTGTGCTGGTGAATTACATTCTTTGATACCATCTCCGGCTATCTTTGCGAGAAACACTCGGTTCGCTCAATCACATCATCAGTATGCAGTACAAATCTCCACTTGTCGTACCAAACGGGCGCAATCCACATTTTTCTACACGGCTTCTAAACTCTGGAATGATCTCCCTAGTTCCTGTTTTCCTCTCACTTATGATATGAGAAAATTTAAGGTAGCTATTCATAGGCATCTATTGGCAATTCATTATCCCTCTATCCATCCTCCTAAGTGTTCCTGAGTGCTTTAGCACGATAGGCCTTATTTAGCCTGTTCAGGTCCACAATCATAAAAAAAAAACAAAAAAAAACACACGAACACACGAACACACACAAACACAAAAACACACAAACACACAAACACAGAAACACACAAACACACAAACACACACACACACACACAAACACACAAACATACCAACACACAAACACACAAACACACAAACACAAACACACAAACACAAACACACACAAACACACAAACACACAAACACACAAACACGCAAACACGCAAACACGCAAACACACAAACACACAAACACACAAACAGACAGACACTCAAACACACAAATACATAAACACACAAACACACAAACACACAAACACACAAACACACAAACACACAAACACACAAACA
>JARFJB010002309.1:162500-225000 GCA_036346205.1 Vesta saturnalis | reverse complement strand
GAGATTAATAAAATCTACCAGAATATTTTTATTTTAAAAACAAGTGTGTCTGCTGACGCATCATAATAATCATAATAAATGCATTTTTGCGCGACTATGCTCCATCTGGTTGTTTACCTCGTCTGTTTCCACGACAGTAAGTTTTGTATACTAGTGGCTAAGAATAAGTAAGACGGTAAGTATTTTATCGTTCTAGGGCGGTAAGTAAATTTATTCAATTTTAAATAATAACAATTTTTATAATTTACCTATTAACATTAATATTGAAAGTACAATTATTACAATTTCCAGTTGTCACCGGAAGCTTATTTTGGAAAACAGATGCTGATGAAAAAATTTCAATAGCATCTACTGAAACCTCGTGCGACTCTTGTGGATGAGTTTTCTTGTCGCTACAACTAAGGTACCGTTCCCAATAACCTGATTAGTGCATTTCCCATTTCGATAATTTAAAAAGAAATCAAATGATTTTGCATTTTTTGGACGGAAAATTTTTATAGTTGTAATATATGTCCAAATAGTTAACTTTATGCAATGTTAATAACAACAAATGATTGCTGAATATTTGTCTTCGTTTGGGGTATTTTTACAATGACTAATCCATCACGTTCCTCAAAGTCTTCTATTTTTATATTAGGTAGGTATATAACTCTTCTCGTCTACATGCACCAGCTATACCTAATATCATTCCTACCTATAAAAAATATAATAATTTACTAATGTATCTTTATTACTACTTGTGTGCAAAAAATTTTTCAGATGCACTTAAAATATTCATTCTAGTTTTCAATGTTATTTTCACAAAAAAACTGTTATGGCTGCAGTTATTTACAAATTGTTATTAATAGCAACGAAATACAAATTTTTACTTTAAGACAACTTGATATAACGAGACTAATATACCAATGTATGTACATATCGTTATTTGTTAAATCTTTTTAATAAATTTAGTCGCTACCGATCTCAGACAATAACTAGAGTCGTCGCTTCGCTCCTGCTCCAAACAATTGTCTTCGATCGATAAAACGTCCTTACTGTTCTAGATACTTAATGTGCTATATGACGCTTTGTTAGGGTTTAATAAAGATGTTGATTATAGTTCTAGGACTCCAATGAAACCTTTTGCAGTACTCTACTACTGTAATGAACGAAAATATCTGATGTGAAAGAATACACTACCTTTCAACCTATCAAGCGGAAATTAAAAAGAAATGAATATTTTAAAAAGGAAAAGAAATAAAATATTTTTTTAGAATGATTATGCAATCACCATTATAATACGTCCATAATTAAAACAGGCAATTTTGCAAAAATAAAAACCAACAATGTTAAATGGACGTTTAAACCTTTATGCCAAACAGAGATTAATAGACATATGGATGCTAACTTGAAAAAATTCCAAGGCCACACCATTCTATAAATATCTTTTGTGTAGCCCAACCCACAAAGTGGAAATTAAAAATAAACACAAATTTGTCTGTGTGTCTGTCTGTGTGTGTGTACTTCATAACTTTCGAAGGACATAACTTGAAATTTGGCACAACAATAGATGTTAATTACCCAAAGCGACTGATTGTTTTTGGGGTCAGTGACGTATTGGGAAAGGGGTAAAATTGGGGGGCAAGTACACTCTTTGCTAATGTTTATTTTTTTAGATTTTCTTCCTTTAGTTTGTAATTAGTAATATAATTTTGAGTATTTTTGTTCATATAATTTTTCTGTACAACAAACGGTTTACAAGATATTGGTAAAAAAAGTCACTTTAAAATACCAATTTTTCCTACATATCTCCGGGTCTAATTAATATATTCAAAAAGTGAAAATAACATTCGAAATAAAATAAAATTTCTTACAAAATTTTTTTCACATCTTTTTCGAAAATTTTGTCATTTTCGAAATATTTCCAAAAAACTCAATTTTGGAACCCATCCCCACGATTTTTTGAAATCGTTCTCGAGTTTTTTTTTACAAAAAAACGATTTTTTGAAGTGGAAGTATTGATATAATTTGCAGCGGTTTTGTAATATTTGTCATCGACTAGCATTAGAATGCGTTGGTTATTAATGTCAAAATCGTTAATAATTTGTCACTTTATGGAATGCGTGCTGTAATGCTGTGCCATAAAGTCGTCTTGACGACGAAATACAAACAAAGAAATTGAACAAATTATTTCTTTATATTAATACTGCAGTTAGAATATGATCTATAATTAATGTAATATTAAAGAAATTATTGTCTATGATGTTAATGTCAATGGTGAATTCTCTGGTTACAGAAAGTGTTTTTAAAATTTTTTCGAAATATTTCCAAAAAACTCGATTTTGGAACCCATCGCCACGATTTTTTTTTGAAATCGTTCTCGAGTTTTTTTTTACAAAAAAAAAAGATTTTTTGAAGTGGAACTATTGATACAATTTGCAGCGGTTTTGTTATATTTGTCGTCGACTAGCATTAGAATGCGTTGGTTATTAATGTCAAAATCGTTAATAATTTGTCACTTTATGGAATGCGTGCTGTAATGTTGTGCCACAAAGTCGTCTTGACGACGAAATACAAACAAAGAAATTGAACAACTTATTTCTTTATATTAATACTGCAGTTAGAATATGATCTGCAATTAATGTAATATAAAATAAATGATTGTTTATTGATGTTAATATCAATGGTGACTTCTCTGGTTACAGAAAGTGTTTTTACAATTTTTTCGAAAATTTTGTCATTTTCGAAATATTTCCAAAAAACTCGATTTTGGAACCCATCCTCACGATTTTTATGAAATTGTTCTCGAGTTTTTTTTTACAAAAAAAACGATTTTTTGAAGTGGAAATATTGATACAATTTGCAGCGGTTTTGTTATATTTGTCGTCGACTAGCATTAGAAAGCGTTGGTTATTAATGTCAAAATCGTTAATAATTTGTCACTTTATGGAATGCGTGCTGTAATGTTGTGCCACAAAGTCGTCTTGACGACGAAATACAAACAAAGAAATTGAACAACTTATTTCTTTATATTAATACTGCAGTTAGAATATGATCTGCAATTAATGTAATATAAAAGAAATGATTGTTTATTGATGTTAATATCAATGGTGACTTCTCTGGTTACAGAAAGTGTTTTTACAATTTTTGGAAAATTTTGTCATTTTCGAAATATTTCCAAAAAACTCGATTTTGGAACCCATCCTCACGATTTTTATGAAATTGTTCTCGAGTTTTTTTACAAAAAAGATTTTTGAAGTGGAATATTGATACAATTTGCAGCGGTTTTGTAATATTTGTCATCGACTAGCATTAGAAAGCGTTGGTTATTAATGTCAAAATCGTTAATAATTTGTCACTTTATGGAATGCGTGCTGTAATGTTGTGCCACAAAGTCGTCTTGACGACGAAATACAAACAAAGAAATTGAACAACTTATTTCTTTATATTAATACTGCAGTTAGAATATGATCTGCAATTAATGTAATATAAAAGAAATGATTGTTTATTGATGTTAATATCAATGGTGACTTCTCTGGTTACAGAAAGTGTTTTTACAATTTTTGGAAAATTTTGTCATTTTCGAAATATTTCCAAAAAACTCGATTTTGGAACCCATCGCCACGATTTTTTTTTGAAATCGTTCTCGAGTTTTTTTTTTACAAAAAAAAAGATTTTTTGAAGTGGAAGTATTGATACAATTTGAAGCGGTTTTGTAATATTTGTCGTCGACTAGCATTAGAATGCGTTGGTTATTAATGTCAAAATCGTTAATAATTTGTCACTTTATGGAATGCGTGCTGTAATGTTGTGCCACAAAGTCGTCTTGACGACGAAATACAAACAAAGAAATTGAACAACTTATTTCTTTATATTAATACTGCAGTTAGAATATGATCTGCAATTAATGTAATATAAAAGAAATGATTGTTTATTGATGTTAATATCAATGGTGACTTCTCTGGTTACAGAAAGTGTTTTTACAATTTTTCGAAAATTTTGTCATTTTCGAAATATTTCCAAAAAACTCGATTTTGGAACCCATCCTCACGATTTTTATGAAATTGTTCTCGAGTTTTTTTTTACAAAAAAAAAACGATTTTTTGAAGTGGAAGTATTGATACAATTTGCAGCGGTTTTGTTATATTTGTCGTCGACTAGCATTAGAAAGCATTGGTTATTAATGTCAAAATCGTTAATAATTTGTCACTTTATGGAATGCGTGTTGTAATGTTGTGCCACAAAGTCGTCTTGACGACGAAATACAAACAAAGAAATTGAACAAATTATTTCGTTACATTAAGACTGCAGTTAGACACAACCAGACACACAGACACACAGACACTCAGACACACAGACACACAGACACACAGACACACAGACACACAGACACACAGACACACAGACACACAGACACACACACACACACACACACACACACACACACACACACACACACACACACACACACACACACACACGGACACACGGACACACGGACACACAGACACACAGACACACAGACACACAGGCACACAGGCACACAGACACACATACACAGGCACAGACACAGACACAGACACAGACACAGACACAGACACAGACACAGACACAGACACAGACACAGACACATACACAGATACAGACACAGGCACAGACACATATACAGACAGACACGGACACGGACACGGGCACGGACACGGCCGGACACGGACACGGACACGGACACGGACACGGACACGGGCACGGGCACGGACACAGACACAGGCACAGACACACAGACGCAGACGCAGACGCAGACGTACACGCAGACGCAGACACGCGACACACACACACACACACGCACGCACCACACACACACACACACACACACACACACACACACACGCGCGCGCGCGCTTAAACCGTATAAATTCGTTGAAAACTCGAGATCTATGTTTGTCACGAAAAAATTATGATCGTTTAATGAATCGGCTCCTAGGTCCAAATAATTTTTAACAGATAGTCGTATCATGTATACGATATGACCAAATCTTTGTCTAAAGTTTTGTGCTACAATAACATTTAATTTGATTTGATTATATAGGTTTTTGTGCGTGTTGTAAATTACCTTGTCTATTTCTTATTAGTAATGTAAATATGTTCCACTTAACAATTGTAAAATTCTTTGCATAATGTACAACATTGTTCATATTAATGTCGTTTAACTTATCATGCAAAGGTTGCAAAAGTGTATGTTAATGTGAAGAATTTTATCTATTGAATTTTTCGTATGTAGTATATGTGACAATTCTTGATAAAAACTATAAAAAGCTTAGTTGTACTAAATTATTTTATTAGTGTTTAAAAGTAAATAAAGCATTGATTATGGATATTTGTATTAAATATTTCATTTATCTTACGGTGTTTGTACTTTTTGTACAAACTGTACAAATTTCTAATTCCAAAAAGTACCGATCACAAATTTTGACCAAATTCTCTACCAGATTGGACCTAAATGTAAGTCGAACTAGCAAGCGAATTTCAAAGTTTATTAACAATTCTAGAGTCAACAACCCATAGTCAAAATAAGAAATGGTATGACAATTATTGGTAGAGTTAATGAAACAGTTGATGAACACAAACGTTATTATTCTTTTCGGGCAATTCCTTTCGCTTTACCACCCATTGAGAATCTACGTTTTATGGTATAAAATATTTAACTTCTATATTATCTTATAAAATTGAGTTTTGTAGCCACCCGTTGCGTTATCTGGAAACCTTTCTAACAAACATGTTAATGCTTCTGAGTATGGCGCAGATTGCATTCAAGTGATTGACACATACACATCAGAAGATTGTTTGTACTTAAACGTGTACATACCCCAGGTAAGAAGTGAAACATATTACTTATAACAACTAAACCTTCGTATAGGAATTTCCTTTGTACGTTATACAACATCCAAATCATAATTTTAACATTAGCATTCACTACATTGAAAGTAACTATACGGCTTCTGCCCCTAATAATGGTAATGTTAAGTATTACCGGCTCGAAAAAATAATATTTTTAACAAACATGTTGTCATTATTGCAACGTAATTGCATGTCCTCTCAGAATTACACCCATCGAAATTCTTGAGTCGATGTAACTTTTATAAGGGTGAAATGTATGTTTATGTCAAACGTTAAGCACTGTAGCATGACTTAAATTTATGCCCATACCCAACTTGACAGGAACTATAGAATGTGGATTTTCTCTCAATAAAATGGCAAGTTGTGTGTCAGCATTGAATGGTTGACGGACAATTCTGGGTTTGTTACGTACATATCCATGTGCTCTGTATATACTTAAAATTTTACTAGCTGTAGAACGTGATAAAGGCGGGCGATCTTGATGAGCTTCATTAAAGACAGTGCAGATTTCCACTGCAGTTCTTCTCCTATCTCCATAACCATACATCATAAGAATTTCTATGCGACCATTTTCCGAAAGAGGCATTATTACTATGGTTTTTTAGATTAACAGAAAAAAGCACAAGCATCAAATTTGCTTGCAGAAAAATTGACGGAACTGACATTAAATCAATTATTTCAATTCCTTCTAAGTAATATTAAAATAACTCAATCTTCACAATTAAAACCTTATTTGCATTTTTTTCCAAACTTTGTTTATGTAACAGACCACTACAATATTCAGAAAAATGTGCCTATTCATTATAACAAAAAATAGGGTTGTCATTTAAAAAAAGGCGCCCCCGTTGGCCTTTTCAACGTACGCCACTGCACATAGAATTAAAGTATGTCAAAAGAATAATTTTAAAATTTAAAATACTTTTGGACCCCTTCCAGCGATTTTTTTGAGAAAGGCGTATTTTGCGACATATTTTAGGTGTTCCAGACTATATACCGGTTGAAAATCAAATAAGGGCCACCCCTCTAACGTTTGAACGGGTCGTTAGATTTTGTTCAAATTTTGGTTGATTATATTAGTGCCAGTTTGGGATTTTTTACATAAAAAACAATATGGCCGACTTTCGGTTTCACCGGAAATGACGCAAGAGCTGAAAATTTAAATGGAACACCCTGTATATTTTTACATATTTGGATTCTAGGGCTTCAAATACACACAGTTCATCTGTCAAATGTCAACTCAAGCGCCATTTTAATTTAATTCTTTTAAAGATTTTTTTAATTTTCGATCATTATGACGTCATCTAAATTATAGATAATTGACGTACAATTACCCCCATAATATTATTTTTCCTAATGATTAATTTTTGTGAAGTTTGTTAACGACCAAATTTAAAAGTTACGGTTTTTTAACTAAAACTTACTGTTCCCAGTAGAGACATATATGGGGCACGGTGTATATTAAATAGCTCTTTCGAGTACTATTAAAACGATATGCATAGTAATTTCCTTAGTTCTTAAATCAGTAATTTTTAGTTTTCTCGTTTTTACTAACACACATGCTCCTGAAGACGACTCTGTAAAGGTAAAATGGCGTTTGAGTTGACATTTAGCAGATGAACTGTATGTATTTGAAGCCGTAGAATCCAAACATACAAAAATATACAGGTTGGTCCATTTAAATTTTCAGCTTTTGTATCATTTCCGGTGAAATCGGAAGTCGGCCATATTGTTTTTTTATGTAAAGAAATCCCAAACTGGCTCTAATATAACCCATCAAAACTTGAACATAACCTAACGACCCGTTGAAAAGTTACAGGGGTGGCCCCTATTTGATTTACACCCAGTATACAGTGTGGTCCAAAAAGATTGATCGATAAGCAAAACTTTGTTAATGTCGTTTTCTCCGAAAATTTTATTCCAGATAAAAGTTGGTACATCGCATAAAACTAAATATGCACTAGACAGATTCTACCAGTGGCGTACCGATGACCGATAATTGAAATTTCCTCAATAAAATGCCCTTATTCTGCAAGATATCAAAAAGGCTTAAGATTATACCCATAGTTTTGAGATGCTATAAAACGTTGTGTTAATTGACAATACAATAAATAGTAAAATAAGATAAGATTCGGTAGAAACTGTACTCACAAATTAATGCTCAAAAAATACTCCAAAAGCTTTTCAAATGCCCTTCTGTCAGGTTGCCGTCTCTCTGGAAACTGTTGTTGATACAGTCTTCTTGCTAAGAGCGTATTCTTATCACTAGCTCCCAAAACAAAAATCATATCAACCATCTCGGCTTGCGAAAAATTCATTATTTACAATTTTAATTCAAGTTTTAAATCAATTTGCTATAAAATACACTAATGCATCACACAAATTATCAACTGACAATAAATAATGACGTTTTTGATGATCTCTGTTACTTTTATATGCCACGCCTCGCCGTCACGGCCAACTAACAACAAAACTTGAAAGCCGTATAGCCTTTTTACAATAAAAAAATGTTAAATTGTCATTATTTCAAAAACTACAATTTTTTGGAATGTACACTCTTATACAAAGTCACCCTTATTTTGAATGCTAAATAAGATAGAATTAAAAAAATAGGGGGTTTCCATTTAAAAAAATGACTTTATAGGTTTTTTTGAATCTCCTTTTTATTGTCCATTTTTGATCACGCTGTATGAATGTATTACAAAAATATCAATACAGCCCATTAGAGTAGGTCCCCATTTCCAAGGAAACCAACCATAACTAATTGATAAAGGCTTCGTTTAGAAAAGATTTCCACCTATGTTTTGGCCTGTAAACGTCATTTTTGACAAAAAATGTGAAATTTGTCAAAAACGGTTAGACTTAGGTATATGACATTATAGATAAAATGTGTCTAAAATTGTATGTAGAATCTAAATATGTAATACTATATAGGGTTTTCTATTTAAAAAAATTTAAAATTACTTCTAAGCTTTTATGATCTACCCTGTATAATTAAAAATATTTTTGGAATATGCACCAGAACATATCTTACAACTTTTGTATTTAATTTTGTTTGTATCTCTTTAAATAAAGGAGATATGGGACTTTGTCACACTAATGCGTCACCCTGTATATATATATATATATATATATATATATATATATATATATATATATATATCCTGCACGTACCATCCAGCAAATTGACCGAGTTGTTGAAAATTTTCTGTTGTGGCATAGTCTAGAACGACACTCTTCAGGGTGTGTAGTCACTGGGTACGTAAACACCATCTGAACAAATATGTTACCCCAGTTGCAATATCATTATTTACACGGCCAGCAAAATCTCTATGTAAAGCTCCGGCCCCGTCATCAAGATGGGCTTGTTTTGAAAATGTTTATAGAAGTCAGTATATTTTCAAAACTATAAAACGTATTTATTCAAATCACAGTTTTTAATGAAAGCTGTTGTGCATAATTCGTATTGCTACACGGAAATAAAAAACCGGCTAATCTAGATTGCTTCTAAACAATTCGTATTTTTACCTTCCAACCTACATGTACATATGTAGGTATAGAAGGTTATGCAATCGACTTTGTGTGTGTGTGTGTGTGTGTGTGTGTGCGCATGTGTGTATGTGTGCGCGCGTGTGTTTGCATGTGTGTGCGTGTGTGATTGTGTGTGTGTGCGTGTGTGTGTGGTTGTTTGTGTGTGTGTGTGTGTGTGTGTGTGTGTGTGTGTGCGCGTGTGTGTGCGTATGTGCGCGTGTGTGTGCGTGTGTGCGTGCGTGCGTGTGTTCGTGCGTGCGTGTATTCATTTGGCTTAGAGCTGATTAGATTTCGGGAGAAATCCAGCGGCGGAGAGGGGGGGGTATTATGGTCAGCAGCTGCATATTTCAAAGATATAAAAATACCCAGACAAGGACCATAAGTATATCGATTAATCGTGCTCTATTCAATTTTTAAATACGACGCATAATTTAGCGGTAAAAAAATTCCTAAGGTACCATTTAAGTGCTCAAATTTTTTCAATATCTGAATAACGATTCATTTTATTAGAAAAAATGCAGACATATTTTTTAAAGAAAATTTAATTTTACATAACTTTTCTTTATACAGTTTCTTAATATAATGCAACGTAAGTTTAAAAAATAATTAAGTATGAATGAAAATGGTTAAAATGTATCATTGATATTTTACATAAGTTAGCACTTATTATTTATGTCTGTCTGGAATGAAGTTTTAAACGTCATTCTGCCACAGATTACTGTTTTTGTTTTTAGAATGTTGTCAGTTTTCGTTATAAACGTATGAAAGAGGTTGCTTAGTTGTGCTAAAATAAATTATGATTAAAATTATTTCATTTCTTTCATTTTTAAGTTAGCATCTATATGTCTACTAATCTCCGTCTGTCCAGAAGTTTTAAACGTCTGTACGACGTATATTATTGTGTTTGCTTTTAAAATGTTGCATATTTACGTGATGAGCTTATTATAAAAGTATATAAAGATATAATTATTCTAAAAAATGTTATAAAAGTTCTTTCATTTCTTTAATTTACATTTTGTAGGATGGGAAGGTCGTGTGGTGTTCCGCACCAGATATTTTACAGAATATTGTAAGAAATTAAACTAAAGAAAGTTTGAATGGATAACTAACTTTCTTCATTTCTTTAATGCATAAATTATCTTGTAGCTTACATAATTACTAATTTATAGTTATTGCAGTCTTATCTTTATTATTGTTGGCGCATATATTTTATGTACCAACATTCCAAATATTATCGTTTCTATATATTAGTTTGGTATTTAGTGAAATATAAATATAACTGTTTATTTACTTTAACAATTAAATACTTACATGAGGCTTTTTCTTTTCCAATCGTACATCCAGACACGTCTGTGTGTTCAAAACCTATTTTTGGAAAAACCCTTTTGAGGTTGTTCACATCGTAGTATGCATGTACTATTATTACAGTAGTGTTTAATAACAGTAATTTTGTAATTTAGTTACAAAATATGATCTTTTTGACATACCCCTTTTTGTCAAAATTGGCTCGTTAAAACGAGAGAGATAAAGAGTTTCATTCAGTTCCAAACACTAACATAGATACAAATGAACTCCGACAAAAAATTTATTACTTTATCATAAGAACTTGATATAAAGCAAACAAACATTCTCAAGTCATTGGATAATTCAACAGTTACTAATGATTTCTTCTTAAAATGTTTGAGAAGGTTTCCCTCACATTTAGCCGTTTTATTATGTTTTGTCATAGTTCCACAAACGTTTCGTATCCTATCTTACATATATTCTTTCGTAGCAGGTGATGTGACATATACACGTTCTTTAATATATCCCCATAAGAATAAACTTAATGAGGTAAGAACGCACGACTTTGGCGGCCACTAGACAAAACCTCCACGCCCCATCCATTTTCGAGGATAATTATCGTCTATAAATTCACGAGCCCGGCGGTAGTACTGTAGAGGGGCGTCGTCCTGTTGCAGCCACATATTCTGTCCTTCATCATTACTAAGCATGTGAAGGTTAGGCAAAACTTCTTGGAGGAATTGAAGGTAGATACGACCAGGGAAGTGCTAAAAAAATGCCGTCCAATAATGCTACTGTAGAGAATGCCACACTAAACATTTATGGAGCAGTGGTGCTGGTTTTGCATTTTTCGGATCCAATACGGACTGTCTAATGCCTATAGTGCATATTATGTCTACATAGAGCACATTTGCTTTTAAACGTAGCCTCGTAAGAAAACAATATAAGATAAACATGTTGTATTAATCTCACGTTGAGCACTAATCTAACCTGGTGTAGCTCAATATGGTAAGGATGATACTTATAAGTTCAAGTTGTCCGGTTGACAGTTGATTGTGGCATTTCACAAGATATTGCTACCGAGGGCTACTGACATGCGGGTTTTCTTCAATATGAAGCAGAATCTCAAGTCGGTTTCTTGGTTACGGGTATTTTTATTCACCACTTTGCGTTTCATGATCTACACTGCCAGTAGAATAGATTCTTTCCATCAAAGTTTCGAAAGTGAACCGAGTGGGTTGGCGTCGAGCAGAATACCTCATTCTGTATAACCTTTGAGTAAGAAAACAATTTTTTTGAGCCTCTCCTAACTCATAAACCATATAGATTAATTCACTTTCAGAGTAACCCGTTATTTTGCTATTGAACACAAAACTTTCACAATCTTAAATGACCCACCAAAATCCAATAACAGTTTCACAGGTCAACTATTTGCCATGTGGGAAATTGTTATGATGGTTACTGCGAATAATCACAAGAAAAACGATTGAAATATTGAATAATGTAGAAAAATCAAAATAATTCAAAAACAGTGAGAGATGGGACATACTTATGAAAAATTATGTGGCTTTTGATTCTCTTTAACACAGCATAAAAACATGCACGCTGTTCTATTTGAGAAAAGTGATATTCTTGAATTTCAAGTTTTGCATGTTTTAACGTATATTATGAACACCCTGTACCGTTTATTTATATGAGGTGAAATACTTTGGTTGGTTACATACGGTAACAATATATGCTAACGTTTCTTACCATATTCTTCATGCATTGTTTCATTGGCAGCAGAAAGCAAAGGAAAGGGCTCAGCCCTTAGTCAAAACTTAAAATAATTCTACTATTAAAAAACATGGTAATAGTAATATTGAAATGTCATCTTTTACATTTAATATTTTTTTGTATTAAAACCTTTCTATACTCGCAAGTCTATAACGCATATGTTTATTTCAGTACAAATTAATAAATAAAATTTTATGTACTTACAACTGTGCTCGATAGCTTTTTGCTTAATTTGGGTTCATTTTGTTTTGCTCGGCTTTAGTTCTTTTTTTGTGTTTAAGATTTACAAGATAATTTAATTCTAAATTTAACCAAGGTAACATGTTTATTCCTTAGGTGCTGGGTTACATTTTATAGATTGCGCTGGGTTACAGTCTCCTAGTTATATTTGTTTTTAGGTTTTTTACAACAAGGTATACACTGACTGTATTATTTTTTGTCGTCGACTAGCATTAGAATACCTTGGTTATTAATGCCTAAATGGTTAATAATTTGTCACTTTATGGCATGCGTGTTGTAATGTTGTGCGATTAAGTCGTCTTGACGACGAAATACAAACAAAGAAATTGAACAAATCATTTATTTATATTAATGCTACAGTTAGAATATGATCTGTAATTAATGTAATATTAAAGAAATCATTGTTTACTGATGTTAATATTAATGATGCAGTTGGAATTTCCGGTAATTGAAATTCCCCCAGATGTTTGAAGAAGACATTCGCTTGAACTGCTTGAAGATGTTGATATAGATATCTCTCGGTTACTCATTTTTTGTACGCTACTGGATCCTAAGGTTTTGGCAATTTTCTTCATGTTTTAGATGGAGTCTGCCACGTACCCTTCAGCAACAGCATCGTTTTTCTAATCCCCATGCCGTTTTAAAGTTCTAATATCAGCTCCACTGTCTGTCAAGATTGTGGCAGAAGTTCTACGAAATGAATGTCCTGTGTACTGATCCGCATTGGGAATATTTAAATACTTGGAAATCTGTCGAGGAATCTGACCAAATGTGTTAATGCCAATAGGATTACAGGTAGATTTACACCCATTGTAGAATGAAAAAACTTTTCAATTTTCACATGCTTCGGTCCTAAACTCATGTACTTCTTAATGAGGTCAATACAATTTACTCTACTGTCACCGTTTAATATGGTAAAAATCCTGAGTCTATGTGTTTTGGTATCTCTAATATAAATCACGAAGATACAACCTTCTTCTTTAATATCCTCAACACACAGATCGTACAATTCTATGCGAAACACACCAAATATTGCAACTACCTAAAATGGAATCATATTTATTAAAATAATCTTAAAAGAAAAAAATTACCTTCATAAGTATCTGTCGTTGGGTGCTTCAAGAAAAAAAATTAAGCAAGTGCTCTTTTGAAAACACTATGTACCCAACAGAACAGTTTTTCAAGAATGCCGAAAGCTTTGAAAACTTGCTGATGTCCACATCCTCTTTGAGACATAACATATATTTTAATTTGGAGTACATGCACCATAATGAAGATAATTTGTGGTTTTTCGACTAATAAAATAAATACAAATAAATGATGTAATGAACTTATCTGCTCTAGGAAATACGCAAGCAAAACCCTCTCTGTAACAGTTTTCGTATTATTATTGCGCATCCACTCAATAAATCAATCGAACTCTTTCTTATAAATGATTTCGGACTTTTTAGGTACAAGACTCAACTCAGCTCCTGCTTTTTTAAGGATTTCTTCAACCACGTCAGAATGCATTTTTGAAAAATTTGTTTATTTAAAAAATGACACTTATAATCCAAAACTATGGCAAGTATAATAAGACCGTTCATGAACTCCTGTGAAATGATATTTTTTTGTAACGATGTGAAATTATTGTTTTATTTCAATTGTGTCTTAAAGTGGCTAGTTTGACGGCAAAATAGCATATGAACTTCGTTTATAATGCGGGATTATGGCATTCGTTTCCATTATTATAATAATGGAAACTCTTACCATAATCCCTTGCATTATAAACTAATTTCATAATATACTATTTTAATTTTTGTTTCATAATGACATTAACAATCAATTATGGTTATTAAGGGTTATTAAGCATGTACCTGAACTTTTTTCAATTAGATTCGTGTTCTGAAATAAATAAACACCACTTACGACGTTAGTGGAAAGATAAAGGTAATACATTACACGCCGCGTAAAATTTTTTCGGCCTTGGTGATTTTGAAGGGTTTCGAAATTCGTTTTGAAGTTTAAACGAGGTTGTAATGTAAATATCTATTAAATTATACTCGTTTCGTATATATTCTGTACATCTGTGGCATTAGTAAATCATTGTTTACTATGAGAATTTAACAGTACGTCGGACGTAGATATGATTATTTAATAGATGATAGCAGTGTAGTAATAAATTTGATTAAAATGGATATTTTATAATGCTATGAAATGTTTTCATGTCACTAATAGTACTTCTGAAATAGTTTAAAAACTCCTCATCGTTACGCCCGGTAATGGTATGGATATATGGTGGAGCATTTGTTACTGGTGGCAGTAAATATAGTGATTATGGGCCCGATTACCTACTTAACGAGGACGTTATAGTGGTAACTTTTAACTACCGTTTAGGCGTTTTTGGTATAATGGTATGCAAATTTTAAATATTTATTACTTAACAATTTCTAGGATTTCTAAGCACGGAAGATAATGCTGCACCCGGTAATTATGGGTTAAAGGACCAAATATTGGCCTTACAATGGGTACACGAGAATATAGTTTATTTTGGAGGTAATGCCAGTAGAATTACACTTTTTGGAGAAAGTGCTGGTGCAGCTTCATCATCTTATTTATCACAGTCTCCATTAACAGAAGGTGTTACACAAATACATACTATAAATCAATGTAATTATTTATTTTACTTAGGACTATTTCACGGTGTTATTCTAGAAAGTGGAACATCTATAAATTCTTGGGCATTAACAAGGAATAGTAGAGAACTTGCTTTTATTACAGCTACACTTTTACATGTTAACACAAGCACCTCACAAACGTTAATAGATGGTCTAAGAAATATCGACGCTAGAAAGCTTCAAAATGCAGTAACGATAGCATTACTTGAAGTAATTACGTAATATAAGGGCATAGGTTTTAATGTACTTTTGCAGGGATACGTGGTCAATAATCCCATAAATGGAATACCATTTGGACCTACAATTGAGCCTATTCATCCTGGTGCAGTGGTTATAAATTACAGTCACGAAAATCTTAAGAATGGAGGGTACCATAAAGTGCCTTACATAATCGGATTTAATTCGCTTGAAGCAATACCATTTGTAGAATGTAAACATGTTTTAACTATCTTATTAAGATTTCGTTTTATTTACTTTTGTTTTTAAATTTATAAAATGTTTACTATAAATTTGTGTAAGCATGTGGAGGTTATCAATTGAAACTTTTGTTTTAGTACTAAATCGTGTTCGATTATATTTGTTAAAATATGATATTCTACCAACAGAGTTAGTACCAGCCAGTTTAAATATTTACGATCCGGTAACAAAATTAATAGTAAGTTTCATAATCAGAAACTATTACTTTGGAGCAACACCTGTAGCAATATCAGAAAAATCGTTATTACAGGTTTGTTAAATTTGTTTGTATATTTTTATGTATTTTGGAGTGCGAAGAAAGTACTTTAAATGTCAAATTATGTGTTGTAGTATATCAGTGATGATATGTTTGTTCGTCCAATTTTGGAAGCAACTTTACTGTATTCCCAGCAAGCGCCAGTATATTTATATAAATTCTCCTACCAGGGATCTTTGGGTCGTGAGAATAGAAAAGTCGCAGGTTTGGTTTACATACATACATACAGTACAACATACATACATACGATACAACACATACAACATCGACATACATACATACATACAACAGACACAGACACGACACGACACAGACACAGACACAGACACAGACACAGACACAGCACAGACACAGACACAGACACAGACACAGACAACAGACACAGACACAGACACAGACACAGACACAGACACAACAACAGACACAGACACAGACACAGAACACAGACACAGACACACACAGACACAGACACAGACACAGACACAGACACAGACACAGACACAGACACAGACACAGACACAGACACAGACACAGACACAGACACACACAGACACAGACACAGACACAGACACAGACACACGACACGACACAGACACAGACACAGACACAGACACAGCACAGCACACAGACACAGACACAGACACAGACACAACACAGACACAGCACACAGACACAACACAGACACAGACACAGACACACAGACACAGACACAGACACACACAGACACAGACACAGACACAGACACAGACACAGACACAGACAACACAACACAGACACACGACACACAGACACAGACACAGACACAACACAGACACAGACACAGACACGACACAGACACAGACACAGACACAGACACAACACAACACAACACAACACAACACACACACACACACACACACACACACACACACACACACACACACACACACACACACACACACACACACACACACACACACACACACACACACACACACACACACACACACACACACACACACACACACACACACACACACACACACACACACAACACACACACACACACACACACACACACACACACACACACACACATATATATATATATATATATATATATATATATATATATATATATATATATATATATATATATATATATATATATATACATACATAATATATACATATATATATATATATATATATATATATATATATATATATATACTTTAGTGGCTGTGGACTCATTCGATGGCTTATTTTTTTTCTGATTTCAAAAATGTATAGCTTTGTATGTTTAATATTATTAGTTAACTCACAATTTAAAAAAAAGGCAATTATAATATTTAACAAATTAGAGAGTGCCGTGAACATTTAAATAACAAAATAAGCACATATTCTATTATTAAATTTGTGGAAACAACAAGAAATAATGCACTACATTATCAAAATAAAGTTCTAAATAAATTTAACTTGCAACGAAGAGTAACAGCAAAAAATATAAACAGATAACACAATCATAAAAGTGCTTCAAAATGCCCTCCATTATTTTGAACACACATTTGACATCGTTTTAAAATTTTGTTTTGAATTTTTAATAAGCCTTGGGTTCTAATTTGTTGTATAGCAACACGAATTTTATTTTTTGAATCGTCTAGACTACCAGGTTTTACTCGCTACACTTTGTCTTTAATTGCACAACAAAAAGTCCAGGGGGTTAAGTCTGGAGATCGCAACGGCCAAACTATTGCGATTTCCTATCCAATTATTAAAACGTCCCTGTAAATAGTTACACACAAGTAATCCACTGTGTGCGGGTGCTCCGTCGTGTTGAAAATAATTCAAACTTTGAATTACGTTCAACGGAAGGTCGTCCAAAATTTCTTCAAATTCGTCTCGTACAAAAGTTAGATATCTTTAAGGTAGGTATAAATTCGACGTAAGCTAAAACACGGTCTTCTGTTTCTGTGTTAACGTTAATTTTAAAATTTTGAGGGTTAGTAAAAGCCCCATATTTTTTTAAATTCGATTCGAGTTTGGCAAATAATCTCACATCGGGTTATTTTCTTTCCATATAAGTTTGAGGATATAATTCCGAAGCAGCATTAGCATCGCTGTTAGACACGTAATAGCAAAAAAGCATATCATTTCTTTCTTTAGAAGAATAAGCCATTAATAAATTAATATTCACTATTTAAGTACGAACTACAACTGGTTACAACAAATAATTCAATATCTACTATTTGAAGTCAATCAATGAAGAGTTTTGTTTGCAATTGTCACAGCACGCCACGGCAAACATTGCATTTGTTTAGTAAATACTATAATTACAATTTTTTGAAAATTGTGAGTTAACTAATAATACTAAACACAGAAACATATACATTTTCAGAATCAGAAAAAAACAATCCATCGGATGAGTCCATAATCACCTATAGTTGCCATTTAAAAAAATGTATATTTGGGTTGTAGCTCGAAAAATAATTGCTAAAAACATTTTTTATTCACATTTTCCTATTTTGTGTAAAAATAGCTATCAAAAGTCTCTCTTATAACTTTTTCGTATTTTGAATATTAAAAAAGATATAGCCGATTGAAAATTTGGACGATTTTTGGTCATTTTCAGATATCTTAGAAAGTTGGCAATAATGTTGAATTTTCTTATCGGTATTTGAATTATCATGTAAGTCTGCCCAACTTTGCTAATTTAACCGACTCTGTATCTCTTATAATAACAAAGATAGCCACAGAACGTGGGTAGAGTCTAGACACCCTGTATATATGTATATATATATATATATATATATATATATATATATATATATATATATATATATATATCTTAATCGTTCATAAATAAACAGTTCAACTTACTTTTACAGGTGTTGGGCATGCTGAAGAAGTTAAGTATTTGTGGAGAGTTGCAAGTGATCATAATAAAGTAACTACCAATGATTTAGTAACTAGAAAACGTTTGGTAAAATTATGGACTAATTTTGCTAAATATGGGTAAGTTGAACAATATTATTGAGTTTGTAAAACATTATTATGCAGAAATCCAACTCCAACTCCTGATCCACTATTTGAAAACCTGATGTGGCCCTTTGCACACGCAAATACACTTGACTTGCGGTATATGAACATCAATTCAACATTAAACTTGTCTACTGATCCAAACTGGAAGTCTTTTGTATTTTGGACGGACTTGTTTAATGAATATGGAAATCCTCCGTACAGCACATACTAACATGGTTGCTGTTAATTAAACATATACATTGTTTGCATTAGTAAAGAATTAAAAAAAAAAGTTTAATAAGTGTATTATGTAGTTAATAAATAATAAACTTATTATTAATATTTAATAAACTTATTATAGCAGTCAAATAATTGCTGTATTATTAATAAATTATTTCTTAAGTGATTTCTTTCAAGTGTATGTAAGGGACTCACTTGTCCGAACGTTTGTAATAAATATGAACTACTTGTAGGATTGGATTAACCAAACGTCGTGCCGTAGGCACTATACGTACATTAAAAATATACTAAATACTACACAACGTCCAAGAGTAATACATATAGCTTAAAGATGTTAAAGATTGAAACAAATCAATACTAAGAAAACAATTCAAATAGTTCCTTTGTGCTTTTGTAAAAGCAAACTATTTAAGCTGCACCAAATTGTAAAGTTGCTTCTACATATACGTATAGAACGAGCTCACTAAAACGTATTGGACTCATACTGATTCAGTAATGACCTTTTATCATTAACCGTTTCAGAAACGTTTTGGGGTTTTCTAGAACCGGATAATTAATTTTTTTTTGAAGATCAATAAATTCCAATAACTTTGTTTCTTGAATATCATTTTTTTTTATTTCCTTCAGTTGCTAATTTGCAATCTACTCTTAGTTTTAACAGAGTAATAAGTAAATGTTATGACAGGGTTGCTGAGTGACACGAGTTGGGCACCGTCCATTGACGAGTCTCCAGGATTTACTTAGTGAGGTCTTCGGGCCATATTCTATTTAATCTTCTAGCGGCATGTTGGTGGGAATACAGGTCGGTAATGAGTTCGTTAGGGTGGTTTAGTGTGCGGTTTTTGCTTTTGGTAGCATGTTTCTTGATCACTTCTGTGATGAATGGGACTTTGAGATCGAGATGCAGTGTTTGGTTAGTGAGGAACCAGGGTGCGTTAGCAAGCGTACGTAAGGTTTTTGATTGGAAAGACTGTATTGGTATTTGATGGCTTACTGCATCCCCATAACTCGATCCCGTCAGACCATATAGGTATGATAATGGTTTTGTAGAGTAACAGTTTATTTTCAAGTGTAAGCTGCGATTTACGTCCAATCAGCCAGTACATAGTTTTTGTCTTGAGGTTGAGCTGTTGTTTTTTGGCTTTTATATGCGCTTTCCAAGTCAATCTTTGATCAAGGTGAAGTCCTAGGTACTTCACCTCAGTTTTTGTTGAAATAAGTTGCTTGTATATGGTGACTGGAGGGCATATGGAGTGTTTATTGGTGAATGTAATTTGCGTTGATTTGCTGCTATTGACTTTAATGCGCCATTGGTGTGTGCAGTACATGACCTAACAATACAATGTAATTGTTAATTTAAACAAGCACAAGTAAAATTGAAAGAATTTGATGTTTTATAACTAGTGTACTGTGTTTTTTTGCTACTAAAAATTTTTTACAGTTTTTTCATATCATTAAATTGTTAAATTGTTTCATTAAAAAAATCGTAAGACTTCGATAGAAACAATTAAATATGACAACCAAGACACATTATCTTAAATTTAAGTTATTATTTAAATAATACCTATAAAGCTTAGGCAAAACAATCCCTGCCTCTTATTTATTTTTCATTCACAATCTTTCTCCATGCTTTCTTATATCCGCATACCTACTTAGCTTCCGCAAGATTCATACATAATCTCTGACATGCCCTTTTGTTTTTAAAACTCCTTATCTTTCTTTCCCTTATCATAGATTCTACTACATTCAGCCAAGTTTTACGCGGCTTACCAGGCCCCTAACCTCACCCACATATATTTGTTTTGTTAATCTTGCGTTGTTCATTCTCTCAATGTGACTAAACCAACGTAATGTACAACTTTTATATCTATCCATCATCGTCTTTTCCTCACCACACTCCGTCATTATGCATTCATTTTTTATCTTGTCCCTTCCCGTTTTACCACATGCGCTTCTCAGGAATCTCATACCCACGGCATTTATTTTTCTTTCGTGCTTCTTTGACATACCCATGTCTCACTTCCATACAGTATTGACGGGACGAATACGCCATTATAGATTTCTCGTTTCGCAGCTAGGCTCATGCTTTCATTTCTCATTATCGTCTACATACTTCCACACTTTTCTTCCAGCATTGACCCTTCGTCCAATCTCGCTCTCATTTGTACCATCTGCAGTAAACATTCTACCGAGATATACCAGCTCATGCACTTGCTCCACAGTTTCATCTTGCAGAGTAAATACTCTACTCTCCTTTCCACCTTCCCGATTGAACACCACAATCTTAGTTTTGTTCACATTTACCTTTAGGTCCATGCTCTCACAGACTGTATCAAACTTCCTCAGAGCGGTTTGCAGCTCATCAGCATTGTCACTTAATAAGACTTTGTCATCTGCATACACCAGAAGTCGTACATTTACGTCACCAACCATTACACCATTTGTATCGGTACATGCTTGTCTAAGACATCTATCCATGTATACATTGAACAATCACGGTGACATCACACAGCCTTGTCGCACTCCTTGCTCAATATTAAAGTATTCACTCACACCTCCTCTCACCCTAACACATGCCCGACTACCGTTGTATGCTGCCCTTATTCCATTTATGAGACCTTTATTTACGCCATATTCATTTAATATTTCCCACAGCTTCTCCCTATTCACTCTGTCATATTGTTGCTTTCCCCAGATCTACAAACGCACAGTGCAACTTCCTATTTACCTTTAAACACTTTTCGATCACCTGCTGGAGAGCAACTATCTGATCGACACATCCTCTCCCTGGAATGAAGCCACCTTGCACATCCCACATCTTAGTTTGTGTAGTTTCTATCTTTAAATTTTCTTCTTATCAATATTCAACCGTGCATAATTAAATATTTTACGGACATAATTATTGTTTGTTATTAGTGAAGTAAAACGAAAAAAAAAACTAATCCTCACAACACAAACACACACACACACACACACACACACAAACACAAACACAAACACACAAACACACAAACACACAAACACACAAACACACAAACACAAACACAAACACAAACACACAAACACACAAACACACAAACACACAAACACACAAACACACAAACACACAAACACACAAACACACAAACACACAAACACACAAACACACAAACACACAAACACACAAACACACAAACACACAAACACATTGTTACGTGCACAAAAGGATATTGGTAGAAATTGGTGACCAAGGTGCAGTAACAAGGAAAAGAGGAATTAGCCGGAAGCTCAGTCGGTCGGTTCAGCACTTGGATGCATGGGCGTTTTGGCAGGAGAAAGGAAATACATAAAGTTTAAAAAAGGGCACCACTTGATTGACTTCTTTATCGCCCCTCTATCAAGAAAAGGGCTACGGCCACCTAGGACAAAAGAGACAGCTAAAAGAAAATGGTGAACTAAGTCCACACTGAGGAGGAACTGGTTAGGAATGGAGTCGTAGATCACAGGATTAATGAAAGAACATACAATCGTTTAACACCACTTATTTAATATACCCTAACGTTAAATAGCATAAATGTTACAATAACAATCAAATGTTCATAAATATCTAACATACAAATATAATCAGAGACCATGTCTCCATGAAATAAACCACCAGCAATCAACTTACCTTTCCGACAGCACTGAAAACAAACTATAAAATTTACTTGAACTTTACCTACTCAGCCACAATGCGGTTCGGCATCTAGTGTTGACCCTAAAGAAAATAATACCCAAAACATATATTTATAATTATCCGAAATTGACTTCTTTGTTTGTTTCCCGAAATTCAGCGAAGAGCTCTCCGTTGGATTAACTTATCAGTTTCAATCAACCGGACGCAAATAAACCCCAAATATCAAACAAAATTTTAGCACTAGATATCTACCCTGTTGTTTACTTATGTAAGCACAAAATATTATTAAATTTAGTTAACATGAGCATTACAGAAAAATCAATAAGCATAAAGCATTTAGATAAATTTTGAAAGGCCAAGTTGATTAGCAAGTTGGCAAGTAAGCATAAAGCTACAAAAAATTCGATTAGTAACTCCTACTTCAGACAGTTTTAGAATAAACAAATATTAAAATTGTAATCCGAAAGAAAATTATAAATGTTATACAACCCCAAAGCTAGTAAATAAATATTCCGTTTAATTACGCAGTAATTGAAACCCCAACAGTTAGCCTAATCTTATGACATACATTGTATATTTAACTCAACGAGCAGCATTCAGTGAAACAAACAGCTGGTTGTATGTACAGTAGACACAGGTAATTCTAACCGTTTTACAAATGGTTATTTAGCAGAACAAAGCCAGCATACAAGAAAAGTAAATAGAGGATTTATAAATTCTATTGCAAAGTTAAATGTAAGTATAAGCGAAACTTTTGAATAACCCAATTTATCTTTTTACAGGTACAATTGTATAGTATTACTCTCGATTACTAGAAAAAGGTTTAGCAATAAAACATAAGCATTAATTTCAGGATTAAAATAATTGCAGAAACACACTAATACAAGTAGTAGCACAGTAATATAATGGTTATAAACCTTCAGTAAAGTACAGATAACGAGAGCCTCGTTATATAGAAAAGCGATTAAAAGTCACTCACCATAGGTAAAATTGTGTCTGCGTGTAACAATAATACTTATCGGAAACTAGTCGTAGGTGTAACGTAGATTTCTTCTGTTAAATCGGAAGATATTAGGAGAAGGAGTAATCGTAGATGTTTTCCATTCAGGCTTGAAGACCGCTAACTAATATTTCATCCCTCGGACGAATGATATCCAAATGTGTTGTCAGGAACGGTTTAATTATTCCTTATGGAAGCACGATATATGTTAATCTTGAGTGAATGTGTAAAGAACCAAAAAGAACCTATATAAGATAAATGTGTTAGAATTTAAGTCGATACCCCAATTTTAAAATATGATCTTTAGCTGTAGTAACAATTTCAAAACATGTACGCATGCATTTCAAAACTAATGTCTTGTAAATAAGTAACGAAAGTGAGTAGCTTACCTCTTGATCGAAGCCAATGTGTAGCAGAAGCAACCAAAAAATTAAAGCCGAACTAAATTGAAGTCCCCAACAGGACTTATTTATATGGAAAAGAATAAAACCAGCAACAGGCTGAATTAAAAATTTTCTTGAACAATTCAATCCAATTTTTAGGAACACTTTTTCCAAATTTTACATGTGCTTCACACTACGCATTTTTCCCAAAATGGGGTTTTCCTTCTTATCTGAAGGTACCAGAAAACCAAAAGAACAATAGCCTGATTATTTTCACCAATCCAAAATTTTAAAGTAATCACATGTTTGCAACAGTTTAAATTTAACACGATTTTTAGTGCAATGTTGCCATTTTCCAACAACATACAAAGTGAGTCGTAACTTAAAGACCATAAATTCATCAACCGAGTTTTACACGTATCAACATAAGCACACAAACACACAAGCACACAAACACACAAACCTACAAACACACAAACACACAAACACACAAACACACAAACGCACAAACCACAAACACACAAACACACAAAACACAAACACACAAACACAAAACACAAACACAAAACACACAAACACAAAACACACAAACACACAAACACACAAATTACACATCACACAAACACACAACACACAAACACACAAACACACAACACACTACACACACACACACACACAATCACACACACAACACACAACCACACCACACTCACAATACACTCACACAACACCACACACACACACTCACACTCACACTCACACTCACACTCACACCACACTCACACTCACATCACACTCACACATCACACTCACACTCACACACACACACTACACTCACATCACACATACTCACACTCACACTCACACTACTCACACCTCACCACTCACACTCACACTCACCCACTCCTCACTGACTCACACTCACTCACACCTCACACTCACACTCACCTCACCTACTCACACTCACACTCACACTCACACTCACACTCACACTCACTCACTCACTCACACACTCACACTTCACATCATCACACACTCACCACACACACACAACACGCTTGCACGCACGCACGCACGCACACACATACACACACACACACCACACGCACCACACGCACACGCACACGACACGCACACGCACACGCACACCACACGCACACGCACACGACACACACACACGCACACGCACACGACACACACACACACACACACACACACACACACACACACACACACACACACACACACACACACACACACACACACACACACACACACACACACACACACACATTATGGCCGATTCTGGCGAAACTTGGCCATAAGTTGTAAAGTGAGTTAATAAGTCGATTTATGGAAAGTGAAAAAAAGTCGATTGCATAACCTTCTATACCTACATATGTATATGTAGGTTGGAAGGTATCAAAAGGAAAACCAGAGTTTTATATGCGAATATTAACTAAATCACTCGGAAAACTACAGAATGCTCCAAAAGTAAACACGCTATTAACCAGGGAAATATTTATCATTTACCGTCCAAGAGTTTACAAAAATTTATTATAGATGTCGCCCAATTTGTGATTTTTGGGGGTAATATCATAAGTGCATCAATATTACCGATAATTTTGCATGAGTGCGTGTTTTCTAAAAACTGCATGTTCATATTTTTTGCGAAGGAGCCCGTCACAGCAGGTGGAGGGCTTTTTAAAAAAATATGAAAATGAAGGAATGCAGTGTTTACAGAAAACACGCTTGAATGCAAAATTTTTTGGTTATTTTGAAGTACGAATGCTGTTTAGTGAAATATTTTCCCAATAATTTTCAAAATTAACAAAACTAAATAATCTTATTTATTAGACACATTTAAGAAATTAAAATAATTAATGTTGTTTACAGACAAAAAGTGGTTGCTATTAGATATAAAATCTTTAATTTTTCAACAATGACGTTTCTCTGGACACGCACAAAACGGTTATCGAAATGCAATTTTCAATTTGCACAGTGCAACTACCTTTTGAATTTTTCGATAATTGCATTCCTCTTATGGAAGTTTTTATATATGAGGGAAATATTCGTTAATAATGACACCGTAGATGATGATGTCGCGTTTTTTAGTATGTCTATTACATAATCAAAATGGAAGTAAACCACAAAAAGTAATTAGTTGCAACTTGACGTTTATAAAATTGTCATTATATGTGGCTAGTCTATTATGCAACCTCTTTCGTAATACAACACACTATTACGTTCATAAAGAAAATATAAGCAACATTGTAAAACCAATAATAACCTGTCAGATAGACGTTATACATTCCTGTCAGATACAGCTTTATAGACATCTAGATGCTAACTTAAAAAAAATGCCAGGTCGCCCACTTCTAGAAAAATCACAATCATATTTCATTAATTTTTAAACTTATATAGTCTTTTATTAAGAAAGAAATAAAGAAAGGTTGTGTAGAATTAAATTTTCTTTATAATATATTTACAAATTTTTATATAGAAGTAATCGTTATTCAGATATTGGATAAATTAAATCAACACTTAAACCTTAGGGATATTTTGCTGCTTAATTACGCGTGGTATCAAAAAATTGCATAGAACATAATTAATTAACATCGATATGTTTAAGGTCTATATGTTGGTGTTTTGATTTCTTTGAAATATACAACAGATTCATAAATATTTGATAAAAATAAAAAAAACAGCTCCTAATAACCCCCCCCCCCCTGCAGCTGAATTTCTCCTCCAAAATCAGCTCCAGGAAAAATGAAAACAAGCTTAAACACAACATTTTAAGTACGTACGTGTTTTCGTTCTGGAGTTATTGTGAATTATAAAACACATCCAAACACACACATCATGGCCGACCTTGACGAAACTTGGCCAAACATTGTAAAATGAGCTAATAGTGAAAAAAAGTCGATTGCATAACCTTTTATACCTACATATGTATATGTAGCTTGGACGGTTGGACAATTACGTGCTTGTTAGGTGTGAAACCTTAGCGACATTGGGGGCTATTTAACATATGCATATATAGTAACTGTATCTATGACAATTTAACTCAACTGTTCACGCATAAATACACATAAAGTTTAATATGAATGGAATTCTATTCTCTCGGTTACTTGGTAGCCTAGTTGGTCTAAACTCATGTCTATAGATAACACGAGGTCGTGGGCTAGTATACCTCGAGCGACTGTAGCCCTCGACTTCGTTTAGGGTTACAACATTCACTAGCGGGATTAAAAGTAGTTCCTCGGCCTCTTAATATATAACATACTATTTTTTTGTTTTAGCTTTGAATATTTTTACTAGGATTGTTGCCCCTCCTAAGAAATCAATATCATTGAAGTACTTGTTATGTGGAATTTTTTTTGGTGTTGTTGCACCCGCCTAACTATGTGTTTGTTCATTAGACATTTTACAATATTCAGTTACAATAGCTTCAATGCAAAGTTATACTAGTGTAATATTATACCAATTTTCACTAGTCAGAGCAGTTGCGTCATAACTAACTTTGTTTCATTACCACCTTTAGAACCCGCCTATTGTGCACGAGAGGTTGGCAATTCTGTCCGGTGTTGTCAAGCATTTCTGACATTAAACATTTGACATAACGCATAGTTTATTATAACACATATTTATTATTGTGATAAAATAAACATAACCTCATAACCTGAGATTTGACAGTTGTCAAACTGTTATTTTTCACAATTTGACAATATCGGGCTTCTCTGACAGTATTAATATTAGTGACCAAATGCTCTTACTAGTGAAAACTACTATATTTACTACTTTGTACTAGTATAACAATGCAGTCTTTCTATTTTCTGTTTTCAGTAACAGAATTCGTATATTTTAACATGTTTAATGAAAAAAATATTTATTCCAATTTATAACTATAATCCTGTTTATAAGCACTCAAATGCGTACATGAATTGACCTTTTTATAATTTAGTTCCATTTTGATTCTTTAAGCTTGATATGAGCAATTTCACGTATTTCAGGGACCGTACATGCAAGATTATTTTCCATTTCTGTGTATTCTGACAGAATTTGGATAGGTAACACCAAAGGCGACTAGATCAAATTTTCACTTTTAAAATTAAGACATTACCAACCTCCACAAAAATACCTAAATCAACTAAAGTAAAATTTTTTGTTTAAAAACGACTTGAAAAAGGCAAATTACAAAAAATAGCATAGAAAACGCGTTTCATAAGATCTTGAAGCACTCATAAAAACCTCGTTTTTTTAAACTTGCATTCGTGCTTCAAGACCTAACTATTGTGACACAGAGGTATCAAAAATTACTAAGCAACGATTGCACTAATTATTCAAATAAGCTTCGGTATCGAACATTTAGTAACTTTAAGGAAAATCATACATAAATAAAATCATACTATTAAAAATTAAAAGTATACAGTATCCTTAACAACGCCAATATAGTCAACTATTTACACAATACTAAAATTTGCAACTGCACAACTCTCACAAACTAAAATAGTATAAAATGTGGTATGTACCACGAGTATAATAGTCGATTATGGCTCCCGGGAAATTACAAGCCCTCCTTCATGGGGCTTTAAATATTCCCTCGTGCTATAAACTCCTAATTATGCCCTTAATACATAAATATTATAAGTACAAAGTAGGCAGATTGAAAATTTTAGGTAAGGTGATAGTGGCGACGTTGCAAAGTACTGTCAATATAAATGCGCAATTTAAAATTTATAGAGATATACGCTGTTTAATCTTATTTTGCATTAGAGTGGAAATTTAGGGAGAGTGTGGAAGCACTGTCAAAAGAACACAAAGTTACTACCGCAGTTTAGCTTTTGAATATTATAGGTTATATTTTTAAAGGGAAACTATTGCTGCGCTGCAACATAGTTTTTCACCCCATGTAGATTTCGATAACACTACCGCAGTTTAGCTTTTGATTATTGTAGGTTATATTTTTAAAGGGAAACTATTGCTGCGCTACAACATAGTTTTTCACCCTATTTAGACTTCGATAACACTTACAGTTATCTTCGTCAGTAGTAATATTATCTATTAAAATTGTTAAAGATGTTGAAATAATTTTGTGAAATTTGAAAAATTGAAAACATAAAGTCTGCTATTAATATAACAGTAATAAAACGTATCAAACCAACTATGGAATACAATTTTCGTAAAAAACAACTAGATCTGCCCTTTTTTAAAACACGGAAATTATGTGTTACGTAACACTTACCGGTTAATCGAAATGTGATTGGTTCAACATTTAAAATTTGTGTTATGTCATTGGTTGATGGGGTTAGGTTGGCATACGTATGCAATAGTCAATATAGTATATTTAATTAATTTTGAGACTTATTTGGCTTTGTATTAAGAAAAATTGTCCAAAATTAAATTATCCTTAAAAAATATGTTTACACATTTTTCTATAAAGTTCATCGTTATTCGATATTGACAAATTTGAATAAACACTGAAATTCCAGGTTAGGAATTTCTTGCTACCAAATTACGCGTCGTATCGAAAAATTACATAGAACATACATAATCGATATGTTTAAGACCTATATGTAGGTATTTTTATATATTTGAAATATGCAGTTGTTTCAGCAATAGTTAATAATCCAAAAACGACAGCTAATAAACCCCGTCGCTCAACACACAGATATTTCTCAAAATCTAGTCAGCTCCAAGAGAAATAGCCTGGTTTATCTTTAATTAAATTTGTATGCGAAAAGTTTATTTTTATTTTGGTGGCGAAGTTTATAGGTGGTGTACTAGTTCTTTTACGTTGGGGATTATTTTGTGATGGGCGTATTACCTTCGATTATTACCTTTCTTGCATACACTTGGTTACAAAATAATATTTGAGCTCTTTTTCAATCTCTTACAATTTTCAAAATCATTGAGTAAAAATTTTATATTGTTTTTATGAAAATGTGAAATGATTCAACGTGAACTAAGTGATTTTAATTTATAAAGATGACGTTCATTAACTAAGCTTTACTTCTATTGTTATCATGTTTCTGTTTGTGTAAATGAACTTTAATAATTACTCAACAAATTCCTTTTTCCTTTTATTCGGACGCTCCAGCTAGCTTGACAATGTGATAAATGGTTATTGTTATTATTCATCAAACTTATTCTCAACCTGAAGTTATTAATTATACGTACTTTGCAATTAATTGAACTTGCTTTCTTCAGCACCTACACATGCAGTGTTTGTATAAGCTTTTAAGTTAACAGTCAGTAATAAAAATGAATCAAAGGTGATAATATTTAATTAAATCAAATTTTAAATGCAGACTTTTGTTTACAATAATAATATATATATATATATATATATATATATATATATATATATATATATATAAAACTCAAACCTATAATGTAAAACAATATTCTTAAAACTAACATGTAAAATCTTTATAAGAATTAAACGATTTGTTTTTCGTTTAATTGTGATAGTCAAATGTAAAGTTTCGAGAAAATCAAACACAAAAATGTTTTATTTATTCACAGAAACAAAAAGGGTTATTACTTGTGATTTTTGTTGAAAAACTGATGCGTTTTTTTTAATCGGTGAAGGGGTCTGAACTAGGTTGTGACTGCTCCTCCGCTGATGTCACCTTCCCGCCAACTTGGAACCGCTTCCTTTGTTCTCCTTAGCTCTTTGTTAAAAAGGACGCTCCTAACTTACTTTCCACAATTTAATAATTTTTTTCTAAATAACTGCTTGATATATTTACACCGTCCAGTTTTTACTTAATTGTTCAGTTGAACTTCAAATAGCTTGCGCAACAAAATGCAATCTATTTACAAATCGTGAATGCTCCCTTTTTACACATCAATAAATTCGTGTTATTGTCCTTTATACTTTGATTTACCAATTTGGATCGATTACTGTCTATTACATTTATTGTTCACTATTTAAACACAATCGACTACTGCTCTCATACATATAAAACGCGTTATCTTTACCTATTACGTCACTTTTAATACGTATTTTAAATTATGGTGCAATCCTTTTTATTTCCGCCAACTCGATAACAATTGCACTTTTTATTATTTTAGCTTTTCCTCGCATTAATACGGAAAATATCCTTTATATTATCTTTACACAATACTAACTAACTTTTCGTTATACTTACACAATATTAATTTCAGCATAAACCAAGCTGCAGCAATCACTTTTCAACCAACTCCGACTGACTTACAAATACATATCATTATACCAGCGTTTCTACTTGCTCCCTTTTACAAATCAGTCATACCCGCAAATTACCGCGTACATTTAAAAGCTTTCCAATTTACTATGCAAATACTCGGCGAAACAAGTTAAATCTTTTTATTTTAATATTAATTATGTTCAAATACAAATAACCAATAACCATTATTGTCACATAACGGCGCGAAATTCGAATTTTTGATGCCTCGATTACAGTGGCACAACAGAATGTTAGTTTAGTTATACTACGTATAGCTTTTGTTATCTTGCATGTAAAATTCTTTTCCTTTATATGCAGGCGAATGGTTTTGAGCTTATTTTCTTGGTTACTCGCGCTGACTTTAAGAGTATATAGACAATTAGTATACGCAATAAACTATCCGCGACGAGAGTGCGAGGTGAAAATGCAATGGGTGGGTCGCACAAACTAAGTGACGATAACCATAAAGATAACCATAAATTAGTATACAATCCAGTTGCTGACGTACCGTAATAAATAAGTAATTTAGCCAATTATAAAGTTGATTGTGTAATATCTTTATTTGAACCATTACCGCCTTTGAGTTCGCGACAAGATACACTCCGACTTAAAATAAACAAAACAAATATATCATTTCTACTGTTGCATTCCATTAAATGACTTGCATCACAATGAACTGAGGTAATTACACTATCGACGTTACTTCCGTACCAATTTTTAGCGTAACTATCGTACGATAAACCTTTGCTTCTTGATGAATTACAAATTTGCCTATTTCCAGCTTCGTTTAATAGTTCCACCTTTATAGATCCACTTCATAACGTAAACATAACCGTCATGCCATTCCTTAGCGGGGTAGGCAAAACTCCTCCTTTATTATACACCCATTCTTCGTATTATTCCTTCTTGTTTTAACACATGCGCTTCTCTGGAATCTCGTGCCTACGGCATTTACTTTTCTTTCGTGCTTTTTTTGACATACACATGTCTCACTTCCATACAGTACTGACAGGACAAAGACACCATTATGGATTGCTCGCTTTGCAGCTATGCTCATGCTCTCGTTTTTCATTATCGTCTATATACTTCCAATCATTTTCCTTCCAGCAGTGACCTGTCGTCCAATCTCGCATTCCATTGTACCATCTGCAGGGAAAATTCTACCCAGACATACCAACTCGTCCATTTGTTGCAAAATTTCATCATGCAGGGTAAATACGGTACTCTGCCTTTCACTTTCCCGATTGAATACCACAATCTTTGTTTTGTTCACGTTTACCTTTAGGTCTACGCTCTCACACTATATTAAACTTCCTCAGAGCTGTTTGTAGCTCAACCGCATTCTCGCTTAATAAAACTGTGTCATCTGCATACACCAGAAATCCTACGTTTACGTCACCAACTTCTCACGGCTTTTCCCTATTCACTCGGTCGTATGCTTTCTCCAGATCTACAAACTCACAGTACAAGTTCTTTTTTTACACATAAACACTTTTCGATTACTTGATCAAGAGCAACCATCTGAGCATTACATCCTCTCCCTGGCATGAAGCCACCTATACATCCCAAATCTTAGTTTGGGTAGTTTCACGTACTCTATCAATCAGTATTCTTTCAAATAATTTATCAGGTACACTGAGCACACTTATTCTTTTGTAGTTTTTGCAATCACTCTATTTCTCCTTACCCTTATACAGTGGTACAATGATCGCGCTCTTCCAATCACTTGTCACTTTTCCACACCTAAGGCATACGCTGAATAATTCACAGAAGTATCTTCGCAGAAGTATTGCACGTGCATATTTTAGCATTTCACTGGTGATTTCATATACGTCTCCTCCTTTACCGCAATAAAGTCTGTTTTCTCTCATTCATGTTTATACATGAGTGGATTTCTAGAAAGAAGTAGCTAATTTTGTACGTGGGCTGTTTTTACGCAACTGTTTTTGTAGGGATTACTTTGTGTGCAAACTATTTTGTCGGAGTTATTTTGACGCTGGAGATAAAATAAGTAACATGAATTGTGGTTTTCGTGCCGAAAACTAACTAATCCCACAATAGTGTTTTTTTTAATCGGAAAATCAACAAAATTTGCATGAAGTTTTTCAACAAGAAGAAATAAATTAAACAAATGTTGACCTTAAAGGCTGGACGTGCGGCAAGAAGCTGAAAAGGTTTGTATGGAACATGAGGCTAGAAATTTATTTCATAATGTTCATAGTGGAGGTGGTCGCTACAACCGAGTTTAGTTCTACGGAATAGTACGGTAAGCTATCCATAACCAAAAAAACCGGGCTATTTGGCCAGAGATGTTCAATCGACCGATTTTGAAACTGCTGTTCATTTATAGTTTTATGGCAATTCCGATTCCTGTTGTCTAAAACTATCATACAGACGCACTATTCTAAAAAACCGTAAGTTACATTCAGCTTATAATTTACCTTTTATCTTCACTTTTAGTTCTGGATGAGTATTGATTAGAGGCCGGTTCTGGACCAAGTCAAGGTCACTCGCCCTCTGGTGGTGAAAAATGTAAGCTTTTGGATCTCTCCAAGGTCAAACTTTTGGCGAGAAATTTAAATAAATAAAATAAAAAATAAAAAAAAATAGAAATTGTAATGTCACCATCCTCATCATACTACAAGGCTACTCTGCGGTCAAACGTTTTGGCGGGAAATTTGTATGTGAAGGTCAAAAGCTAAAAATAGAAATTGCAGTGTCACCATCATATTATAATTCTTAGAAGTCTAAAAATAGGGTGGTCAAGGTGAAAGATTATTGACCTATAGGGGTATCGTATGACATTTCTTAGTTTATAATAAAAGGCTTTCTTTGCGTGTGTATGATTCAGTAAACTTTTTATAGGCAAACATGACGAAAGTAATGCATGAAACAGCTACTCCTAATTTAAAAGCTACCCCTAGTAGGCCTTTTCAAACAAAAAAATCAATTTTTCCCGAAAACAGCCAGAATTTGCCAAAAATAAATTAACCCCTCTCCATCTCCCACTGCCGACTTTTCAACGTATCTAACACATATATCAAATTGGAGCAGCTACCCCTAGTAGGCGATAGAAATATTTATTAAGAAATTTTTCCAAGTTCAGCCTTTTCAAACAAAAAAATCCAAATTTAAAGCTAAAAATAGAAATTGCAAGGTCATCATTAACATCATGATCATATTTCAATTCTTAGAAATCTAAAAATAGAGTTTTCAAGTCAAAGCGTAATGACCTGCAGGTGTATCATATTATATTTCTTAGAAATATAAAAATAGAATCAGTGTATGGAAACAAGAAGGTTGTTGTTGTTGTCTATACAAAAAGTAAACCAAGATCAAGTGGTATATTACAATTCTTAGAAATCTAAAAATAGAGTGCTCAAACTGAAAGATTATAGACCCGCAGGGGTATCATATCACATTTCTTAGAGATATAAAAATAGAATCAGTTTATGGAAACAAAAAGAATGATAGGTTGTTGTCTATGCTAAAAGTAGACCAAGGTCATTCTACAACCGCATCATATGTAACTTGCACATGAATCATTCCTTCGACAGTGTTTAGTCCTACTACAATTGCGAGCAAGTAAAGTCGTTATAACGCAAGCAGCAATACTATCCTTTCCTGGAGAGATATAAAAAAATGGACAGCATCTCCTGATGGTAGCAGTTATTCATCATCAGATGCAAATTAGCTTACTGATGCAATTCTCAAAGCACACTCTCTCCTCTACTATAAAAAATCGTGATGCGGTAATATATACAAGGACAGTTCCGGTGTCAACTCAAAATTCAAAAGCGTTCTCGAATCAGTAAAGATTGATCTATCTGCATTGAACAATAGCACTTTCTGTAAATCTTTCACGAATGTAAAAGACTTGGAGGTGGGTGCAAAATATAAAGTGATTGGTATGAATACTATCGACACAAAGTATGGTAAACATATTATCATTGAAACCGAGAACTTTAAGTGCACACTTCCCTTACGATTTTATGGATACTTCAAAAAGGAAGATTGCATTGAAAAGTTTAAACAATATCTGGCTGGGAATGATGTGTACATTACCAGCGCCGAAATTGTAGGAAAGACCATTAATTTAACATTTCTGTAAAAAAAAAAAATAACATATATCTATGTATAATTGTTTGGAAATAAGTTATATATTTTTTATTGCAACAAAAATGTCTTCTATTTTTTGATTAAATAAAGAGTAGGTACATCATAATGAAGAGAGTTGCTATTGATGAGACTAAAAAAATGTAGCGTATGATATGGTGTCTGCAGGTTTTTATATATTGGCTAAGCTCTTCAAGGTTAAAATTTATTCGCATCATATTACAATTCATAAAAACCAATTTTCAAGGTTAAAGTTTATTGACAAGGTATTGAGAAAGTATCATATTACAGTTCTTATGCTAGGCTCTTCAAGGTTCTTAAGAATAGCAAAATAAGCATTCTTAAGCAATGACGCATATAACTGGCTTTGTGCATGCATAGGTCAAGGTTAGTATTGTCGGAGTTTGTGCATGCTCGGTATTGCTCGGGTATCCTCGTGGAGTCTACCCTTCTATATAAGTTGAAATTTCATAATCACATATCATTCTCTTCGACATCATGTTTTTCTAAAAATTATATATGTGAAAGCACCGTTTTTACATAGTAAAATCGCTTATGTATTTACTATTGTAATAGTGTGTGTAAACCTAACCAGAAAATCAGTTCTATTTGTTTAAATGTAGCATGTAGAAACACTGCACGATTGCATTAGCGCATATACAACGCGCTAACCAAGACAACCGCACAAATATAGAAAAGTAATGATTGTTATAATTGATGTGCAAGGATTCAAAACAGCAAGAAATATATTTATACCTAAAGAACTAGCGATATATAATGGAGAGCAAATTGCTCATTATGTATTCAAGCCTCCATTTCCATGGCACACCTTGGACAGTGAATTTCAAAAACAAGCTAACTGGTTAATTCACAACCACCACTTTATCAAATGGGAATATGGATATACTTCTCCGCATCTATTCCCTCGTATACTTAGTGATTTCATATCAACAACAGATGAAGTGTACGTTAAAGGACGAGAGAAAGCTGATTATATTCAAAAAATTTTAAAACAACGTATTACGGTGTTTGAAGAACTAACTACTTTACCCAAACTTAATGCATGCTGGTATTTTCATACACAAAACACTTCCCTCCACTACAATGCGGTACAATGGTTAGTAAATTGTAAGCTTTCAGAAACACAGAAAAAATATATGAAGTATAAAATAATAAAATATGTTTAAGAAAACTTTACTTTACACCTTTTCTGATGAACTACGTGTCCAAAACAATGTTATCTTTACATTTTTGGTTATTATCTCTCGATAACTTAAACAGTGATGACGATAATTGACAGGCTTGACAGGAGTTAGTAAAATTTAACATTTTAGAAATTTATTGTTGTTGGTTATGTTTAGCGATATCACCGGTTGTTGAATTTACAAGAAAATGATTTGATATTGTTTTATTCGATACTATTAAACGGAACATTGTTAAGGACAGTTCATTTTTTATGACATAATTACGAGTTTTTTTCTTCTGTTTTATAAACAGTACCTATACTAATAAAAAGTTTCAATTATTGTGGTTTAATAGAAATTTCCTTGTTTTATTAATTAATTAAGATAAATTCAATTTTAGTATAGGAAAAATTTGGAACGTTTACGTAGTTAGTTGGCTGAAGCCAACAACAATTTATAAATTGTTCGGCAGAACATTGTAAACACCGAAAATGTGAATAGTATAAGCTTTGGTGCAGTCAGCTCAAAAACAGATACCTGTTTTTCCAGCAACAGGCAGAAGCAGCTCAAAGCAGCTACCCGTTTTCCGAAAACAGCTCAAAAATAGACATAATACACAAGTACCCGCTTCTCAGACACAGGTAGCCATTTCCCAAAAGCGGTAACTGTTTCCCACAGAAAAGCTCAACGGAGCAGACTGAAAGCAGTTTAAGTTCTCATTATCCAAAAAAAAGTTTACAACAGCTAAAAAAAAAATATGAATGATAGTTCAATTTGCGCTAGAAAAATGAAATGATCTACGTTAAGGAAAAAATTGAAAACATCCTTACTCATGTACTCATGTATAAATTTCTATATCAAAGTAAAGCAGTCATTTTTTGTAAATTTTATGTGCATGTTGCGTTACAAATTGATTTATTGTAAAATATCATGCATATAAAGAAAGTGTGAAAATATAGTACAGTTAAAAGTGAAAAAAAAGCTTGCGTTAAATAAAAGTCAAAACAGTTCCCAAAAGCATGTAAATCTGAAAACTTTACGCCATGTATTTATGCAATACAAATGACACAATTGCATTCATACATTTGTAAATCCCGTTTCAAAAATGTAATATACATTGGTGACTAAGATAAATATAGAATGTTCGCATTCACACCCGCATACAATGCTTTCAAAGCAAAATAACTGAGTTCATTATCCTACAATTCTTGAAACAGTAATATTCACGCTCCATCGAAAATTGTAAATTTGGAGTCCTAATCAAACTAAATTAAAAAACAAGTGATGTTTTAAGTGCTGTTTTGTTGTTTCAAAATTGAATTGGTTAATATAAGGACCATTTTGATACATTTATACATGAAATGGATAAATTGCATGCATGTGTTTCTTCTGAGCTTACATAACTACAAAAAGTTGTGTTTTAAGTGCTCTTTGTTGTTTCAAAATAGAATTGGTTAATTTAAGAGCCATTTTTTCATATTTTGATAAATTTATACATGAAATTGATAAATTGCCACATATAAAACACAACTGCGTTGAAAAAAAATTTTTTTTTTGAGAATTGGGTGCAAATTTTGAATTTTTTAGGAGCGCGTCATTTGAAGGACTTTATTTATCATACATTAAAATATATTTACCTCACTGGCCAATTTATCAAACGACCTGATAAAGCCCTCGGTGCCATTATGAAATTTGTAAGGGATAAATTATTTGAGAGACTGATTGTGATCCATAAAAGTAAAATATGTACTATATTGAAAGATTTGAAAAAAGACACAAAACCAGTGAAAGTCTTTAATTGGATCAGGTCACAGTGACTAAGAACGTGAGGAATGTAACGTCTTCTTCCTTAAGCAATATTTATATGGTGCAAGAGGTTAAGACAAATTGTGAAAGTCAGCTTAAATGCACTGAATGCAACTCATGTTTGCATCAGTATTTCTGTAATTGTATTGACTCAGCAATCTGATGGAATATGTGCAAACACATACATTTAGTAAATAAGTATAGAAAAATGCATCCATCCCAAGAAGTAGAAGAAGAGAACATTCGATCAGAAGGTATGTAATAAATACATTAAGCAATCATTGATTATAATCTACGTTAAAAATAATTGTTTATGTAAAAACTAAATAAAACATAGACTTTACTGGATTGACCCAAATATATTGCTAAGTGTTCACCAGAAACATGTCTGTTTAATGTTATGAGGCTGGCTATATATTGAATACTCTGTAGCTAGCTGTCTTTTTTATATTGGATTTGAGGGGGGTTGTTTAATTATTGTTATAATTATTATGTAGATACACCCTTATTCCAAATCGAAATTCTTATTGTGCTTAAGACTAAATGTGGCAACACTCACATAATGACCGGTAGAGGACACTCTGGACTTAAATGAAGAACAAAAAACTTAAATCTCAATCTAGTGGTGTTGCATATTACCAATGGCACTATTACATTTATTAATTCTTATAGGATCCTTTTTGTATTTCTATGGAAAGGTGTTTCTGTTACTGCTCATTTATTACATGTATACAGTCGAACTTCGATAATTTGAAACTCGACTGGCCACAAAAAAGTTAGAGCTATCCAGTTACATTCTTACACAACCCTTGAAGATCTGTTACCAACCATTCTTATCTGTGTTATCAAAAACTCAAGTTAAAAAGTTCGACTGTATCAACATGTTTGTATTTTTAAGTTTGTTGCACGCTTAATAATTATTCAGGCCTAAGGTGTAGCATGTACGTTAACAATTATGCATATACTTAATGGAGTTAACATTTTATTGCGCCATGAGTACGTAATATCTTTTCACCGGACGAATGACGTAACGTATTTTATTTCATACTGAAAATAAAATTTTAAATATTTAAAATAAGACAAAAATGTGGTCCAAACAATCAAACATTCGCGAATTACAACAAAAAAACCGCTGGTTGGCATAGTTTGAGTAGTTGCTAAGGTGTCTTGTTTACATTTTTCAAACAGTTAAAAAGTTTAAAATGAACGAGAACGCAAAGCACCAGCATTAGGAAGAAATTGCACAAAAATGTAGAGAAGCTACGGCCAAGCTTATTCCCGTAAGGTCGGAAGAGCGTTATAAAAAAGAATATGAAGTGTTTAGTGAATGGCGACGACAACATAATATAGAAAAAATTGATGAGGATGTTATGCTGGCGTATTTGTATGATTTAGTGAGTATTTTTTGGTATTTTAAGTATAAATTGTATTTGCAATGAAACTTTTTAAATTTTTAGTCTACAAAGTATTGTGGTACTTCTTTGTGGAGCAACTATTATATGGTGAAGTCCATGATGCCCGTGTTTGAGAATATTCCCATTTCGAGATTCTCGAGGCTAAAATCATTTTTAAAACATAAAACAGTTGGTAATCAGGCTAAACAAGCAAAAACACTCAGCTGAGAAGAAATTTATGAATTTCTAAGAAGTGCTCCTGATAAAGAATACCTTCTCACAAAAGTGAGTAAACATGTTTATGCATTGGGGAGGAAATTATTTAGTAATCGTTTTTTATTTTTAGGTAGTTCCCATGATTGGAGTTGCTGGAGGCTGTCGCAGAGAAGAACTGTATGAAATGTCTTTGAACGATATGTATATCACTGCTTCTCAAATGGTTATTACTATTCCTCAAACAGAAACTAATAGGCCGCGGGTATTTACAGTAATTAAAGAAGCACACAGAATTAAATTTTTGGAGCTATATCAAAAATATGTAAATTTACGTCCAAAAAATACTGAACATGGTAAGCTGTTTTTCGGCTACAGGCATGGACAGTGCATCAATCAAAGAGCTGGAATTCATACAATTGGTGGAGTGGCAAAACGCATCGTACAGTTTCTGGGTTTAGAAAACCCTGAAACCTACACTGGACATTCGCTCAGAAGAACAGGTTCTACGCTCTTTGTCAATTCGGGAGCCGATATTTCTGTTCTTAAGCAATTTGGTGGATGGAAAAGCAGCACCATCGCAGAAAAATATGTTGAAGATTCCCTTGAAGGGAAAAATAAAATTGCTCGTACGATTCAAGGTGGAGAAAGTTTTGTTGAAGTTGTTATGAGACGACGAGAAGAAGCAACTTCTTCAGAAATTGCATCTGAATCCAATTCAAGCCCTGAATTCAATACATCCAGCTCCAAAGGCAATACGTGTATAAAGACTGATGTAATTGGCACTGATACTCGATCCACAACAGTGTGTGATTGTGAGAAAATTCCTTCAATTCAAATTAATGGAAATAAAAGTTGTACCATTAATATTAATTTTATACATACCAATATGACCTTAACTCTTTTTTTTCAGTTGAATTTCACCTTAAGTCTTATTTCCATTTCAATTTTAATTCTTTATCTGTTCATTTTCTAAAAAATTGTTAATAAATTTTTCTCTCTCTCTCCCTCTCTCCCCTCTCTCTCCCTCTCTCTCCACCTCTCGCCCTCTCTCTCGCCCTCTCTCTCCCTCTCTCTCCCTCTCTCTCCCTCTCCTCTCTCCCTCTCTCTCTCCCCCTCTCTCCCTCTCTCTCCTCTCTCTCCTCTCTCTCCCTCCCCTCTCTCCTCCCTCTCTCCCTCCTCTCTCCCTCCCTCTCTCTCTCTCCCTCTCCTCCCCTCTCCTCTCTCTCTCCCTTCCTCCCTCTCTCCCTCTCTCTCTCCTCTCCTCCCTCTCTCCCTCTCTTCCCCCTCTCCTCTTCCCTCTCCCTCTCTCCCTCTCTCCTCCCTCTCTCCCTCTCTCTCTTCTCCCTTCTTCTCTCCCTCTCTCTCCTTCTTCCCTTTCTTCTCCCTCTCTCCCTCCTCCTCTCCTCTCTCTCCCCTCTCTCCCTCTCCCTCTCTCCTCTCCCTCTCCCTCTCCTCTCTCCCTCTCTCCTCTCTCTCTCTCTCTCCCTCTCTCTCCCCTTCTCTCCTTCTCCTTTTCTCTTCCCTCTCTCTCTCTCTTTCTCTCTCTCTCCCTTCCTTCTCTTTTCCCTCTCTCCCCTCTCCTTCTTCCTTCTCCCTTCTTTTCTCTCTCTCCTCTCTCCTCTCTCCTTCTCTCTCCTCTCTCCTTTCTCCTCTTTTCCCTCTCCTCTCTCTCTCCTCTCTCCTCTCTCTCCCTCTCTCTCTCCCTCTCTTCTTCTTTCTCTCTCCCTCTTTCTCTCTCCTTCTCTCCCTTTCCCTCTCCTCTTTCTCTCTCTCTCTCCTCTCTCTTTTTTTCTCCTTTCTCTCTATTCTCTCCTCTCTCTTCTCTCTCCTCCCTCTCTCTCCTCTTCTCCCTTCTCTCTCTTCTTCTCTCCTCTCTCTCCCTCTCTCTTCCTCTCTTCTCTTCTCTCCTTCTCTCTCTTCTCTCTCTCCCTCTCTCCTTCTTTTTCTCCCTTCTCTTTCCTTCTCTCCTTCTCTCTTCCCTCTTTTCTCTCCTTCTTCTTTTCTCTCTCTCCTTTCTTTCCTCCTTTTCTCCCTATCTCTCCTCTATCTTCTCTTTCCCTCTTCTCCTTCTCTCCTTCTCTTCTCTCTTTCTCTCTCTTTCTCTTCTTTCTTCTCTCTCTTCTCTCTCCTCTCTTCTCTTTTCTCCAGTTCTTCTTTGAAATACTCATAAAAGCGTTGAGGTAATACATGTGAATAAGATATCTATATAGATGTTAGTAAATAAATCTTTATTTATTAGAATTTCATTAGAATTTTTTCATATAAATGATGTACATGAGCCAAAGCGCAGTGACAAGTGTTTTGTGCATGAAAAAAACAGCATGCATTAATTTTGGTTAAAGTAGGTTGTTCTTCAAACACCGTAATACGTTATTTAAAAGAATTTTGAATATAATCAGCTTTCTCTCGTCCGTTAACGTACACCTCATCTGTTGTTGATATGAAATCACAGTATACGAAGGAATAGATGCGGAAAAGTATATCCGTATTCCCACTTGATAAAGTGGTGGTTGTAAATTAACCAGTTAGCTTGTTTTTGAAATTCACTGTCCAAGGTGTGCCATGGAAATGGAGGCTTGAATACATAATGAGCAATTTGCTTTCCATTATATATCGCTAGTTCCTTAGCTGTAAATATATTTCTTGCTGTTTTGAATCCTTGCACATCAATTATAACAATCATTACTTTTCTATATTTGTGCGGTTGTCTTGGTTAGCGCGTTGTATATGCGTTAATAGAATCGTGCAGTATTTCTACATGCTACATTTAAACAAATAGAACTGATTTTCTGGTTAGATTTACACATACTATTACAATAGTAAATACGTAAGCGATTTTACTGTGCAAAAACGGTGCTTCCACTTATATACTTTTTAGAAAAACATGATGTCGAAGCGAATGATATGTGATTATAAAATTTCAACTTATATAGAAGGGTAGACTCCACGAGGATACCCAAGCAATACCGAGCATGCACAAAGTCCGACAATACTCACCTTGACCTATGCATGCACAAAGCCTGTTACATGCGTCATTGCTTAAGAATGCTTATTTTGCTATTGTTAAGAACCTTGAAGAGCCTAACATAAGAACTGTAATATGATACTTTCTCAACACCTTGTCAATAAACTGTAACCTTGAAAATTGGTTTGTATGAATTGTAATATGATACCAATAAATTTTAACCTTGAAGAGCTTAGCCAATATATAAAAACCTGCAGACACCATATACGCTGCATTTTTTTAGTCTCATCAATAGCAACTATCTTCATTATGATGTACCTACTCTTCATTTAATCAAAAAATAGAAGGCATTTTTTTTGCAATAAAAAATATATAATTTATTTCCAAACAATTATACATAGATATGTGTTATTATTATTTTTTTTTTACAGAAATGTTAAATTAATTGTCTTTCCTACAGTTCCGGCGCTGGTGATGTACATGTCATTCTCAGCCAGATATTGTTTAAACTTTTCAATGCGATCTTCTTTTTTGAAGTGTTCATAAAATCGTCAGGGAAGTATGCACTTAAAGTTCTCGGTTTCAATGATAATATGTTTACCATATTTTGTGTCGATAGTATTCATACCAATCACTTCATATTTTGCAGCCACCTCCAAATCTTTTACGTTCGTGAAGGATTTACAGAAAGTGCTATTGTTCAATGCAGACAGATCCATCTTTACTGATTCGAGAACGCTTTTGAATTTTGAGTTGACACCGGAACTGTCCTTCTATATATTACTGCATCACGATTTTTTATAGTAGAGGGGAGAGTGTGCTTTGAGAATTGCATCAGTAAGCTAATCTGCATCTGATGATGAATAACTGCTACCATCAGGAGATGCTGTCCATTTGCTTATATCGCTCCAGGATTGGATATTATTGATGGTTGCGTTACAACGACCTATCATTCTTTTTGTTTCCATAAACTGATTCTATTTTTATATCTTTAAGAAATGTGATATGATACCCCTGCGCGTCTATAATTTTTCAGTTTGAGCACTCTATTTTTAGATTTCTAAGAATTGTAATATACCATTTGATCTTGGTTTACTTTTTAGTATAGACAAAATCAACAACCTGTCATTCTTCTTGTTTCCATACACTGATTCTATTTTTATATTTCCAATAAACGTAATATGATACACCTGCAGGCCATTACTCTTTGACCTTAAAAACTATTTTTAGATTTCTAAGAATTGTAATATGATCATGATGTTGACGATGACCTTGCAATTTCTATTTTTAGCTTTAAATTTGGATTTTTTTGTTTGAAAAGGCTGAACTTGGAAAAATTTCTTAAAAAATATTTCTATCACCTACTAGGGGTAGCTGCCCCAATTTGATATATGTGTTAGATACGTTGAAAAGTCGACAGCAGGTGTTGGTATGGTTTTAAAATTTATTTTTGGCAAATTCTAGCCCGTTTTCGAGAAAAATTGATTTTTTTGTTTGAAAAGGCTGAACTTAGAAAAATCTGCTTAAAATATTTCTATCACCTACTAGGGGTAGCTTTTACATTAGGGGTAGCTGCTTCAATTTGATATATGTGTTAGATACGGTAAAAAGTCGACGGGGGAGATGGGTGGTAGATAGGGGTAGCTTTTACATTACGAGTAGCTGTTTTATTTTCATCATGTTTGCCTATAAAAAGTTTACTGAATCATACACACGCAAAGAAAGCCTTTTATTATAAACTAAAAAATGTCATATGATACCCCTACAGGTCAATAATCTTTCACCTTGACCACTCTATTTTTAGACTTCTAAGAATTGTAATATGATAATGACATTGCAATTTCTATTTTTAGCTTTTGACCTTCACATACAAATTTCCCGCCAAAACGTTTGACCGCAGGGTGACCTTGTAATATGATGAAGATGGTGACATTGCAATTTCTATTTTTAGTGATCTCCTAAAAAATTTAAATTTCCCGACAAAAATTTGACCTTGAAGAGATAGAAACGCTTACATTTCTCACCACTAGAGGGCGAGTGGCCTTGAATTGGTCCAGAACTGGCCCCTAATCACTACTTGGATGCGTTACTCTTGATATTAGAATTGTGCACTGAATGACTGATACTGGAGCCATTTTGATAAATCCATGTTTCGTCTAGATACGCAGATCTGAAGTCGACGTGTTTCCTCTTACAAAAAATTCCCATTGACTCGTTTGCGTTTGTAACACATTGATTTCAAAATTTTTAATAAAGTCATCGCCTATTTTCAAAATAATCTAAATCCAATTATTAAATTTTACCCAATCCATTGCTGTAGATCTTTGTGAAAGATAACGACCCAAAACTTAAATTTTCCACCGTTACCATATGCCGAGTGCAAATTGTCAGGTGTTATTGTTATTATGTCTCGGAGAGTTTGTTGTGAGACCTAAAACCAAATGCTTAATGTGAGTACAAAACAAGTGATTTAATTCGTTACGTTTTCGCAACAGAGGTTAACCTGCTAGCCTAGAAAATATGTGTACCGGAGAATTGCCGATAGCTCTGACCATCAACGTCAGTTCTTAGCTGCAACGAAATATATAACTTAAGATAGAGCAAGCAAAAACAGCACCAGTAAGGTTTAGTAACGTCAATGACTTTCTAGCAAAGGTAAACGTAGAAGGCTAATATCTGGACGGTAAGAGAAGGAAACAATGACTAAATAACTTAAAATTTAATACAGATTCTTCAGTGGTTATAACTACAAGTAAGCAAATATGGAACGCTGTAACAGCGGTGTAAGTACCTACCAGGCCCTTTATATTATGAATATTAAATAAGTTCGACCAACCTTTGATAAAGTTAGAATTTGAAATACCCACAACCAAACTCGTTGCTAAAATCCAAAATTCATTATAAGTGAAATAGGTAACTAAGAAAATAATTAATTACTTACAGCCACTAATTGCAAAACTTGATTAATTAAAACCTCAATATTTATAAATATAATTCAAGATTACCATTAAATAAAAGAAAAAGTTTGTTAAACTAATAAAGGCAGCTATCGGTATCTGAACAACTTAACAGTTTACATAAAGGCAATAAGATACTTGATTAACACTTGAACGAAAGAGCAAGCAATTAACACTAACGCTAACAGCATAGGCATAACACACGTGCCAAATAAGGAGTCAATTTGACATAAACAAGTAATTTTTTACAGAGCTAAATAGAATTAATCATATTCGCGATGAGTACCGGAGCGCGTTAACCCAAGCAAAAATGAGCCTTCGAAATAATTTAGACAGCAAAGCCAACCTTGATTTAACATAAAAATGCATGCTATCCAAAGTAGTACTTGTAAATCAGATGGTATGTATTCACAGTAGAGTAATTCTCAAATGTAGATTACGGAAGGATATGTTCAATAACAATTCGAATCCGTAGTCTCCCCAAACAATTACGTTTGAGGTTCGTCATTAAGAAAAATTTCGTTCGTAGACAAGGTAACCTTCCCGTATTTCCAACGATTGTAATGTAAGACCCCCAAGATTTTTTTTGTTAGTATGCTCATGCTTATGGTTAGTATTTACTTATTTATTGCTCATATATCTTAGTCGTAGACTGTTCAGGAGTCCTTCTCCTCTTCAGCCCTGGTCAATTCATGCTTGTTGGTGTTGCGATGTTTTGTGTTATTGTATAGTTCACAACCATGAGATCGTTGAATTCTAGGTGGTCCCTGAGTCGCCTACCCAGAATCTGCTCGAAGAATTTTCCGAAGCAACTCAGGAGGGAAATGGGCCTGTAGGAAAGTGGAATAGGATTAGGCATTTATTGTAAATGTCGGAGAGTAATCGGAGGGCTGGGTCAGGTAGATGCAAGCGGATTTTTGGATTAAAGCCGTCATGACCTGGGGCTGAATTTTTCCCTTTTTTGAAGTACGAGTTGACCTAGTCGGGTGTGATGGGGGCAAAGAAACGATTCTCGTTATCGAGTTGGATTTTGGGAAGGTTAAGGTTGCGGAATTCCTCAAGGCCGAGGAAATCGGCCTTTCCTCGGTCGGAGGAGATTAGATTGCCATGAAGGTCGGTTAGGTAGGGTTTACCTTCCTTCTGGTCAGTCTATCGAACGGTTGCCAGAAGAGTTTTCCATTTCTGTAATCTAACTGGGAGGTGGATTTGTTCCAGGAGTCCTCGGCGTTTTTTTTTGCTTCTCGCCTGATTAAGGCGTTAAGGCGATTGTATTCGGTCTTGATACCCGGGTCCCTAGATCGACAGAATTTACGATATATTTGTCTTTTCCCTTTGATCCAGTTCACGATGTGCTGTGGGAGCGGTTTGCGGGAAATATCGATGTTTTTTAATGGGATAGAGATATCGACCGCTTCCGTAATTACGGAAGTTAGGTCTCTAATGGCTCCCTCGAGATCTTGGGTTTGAACATTGGGTGTTGGAAGGTTATTGCAGATGTGTTCGGAGATCTTTCTAGCTATTTATATTTAAAGTGGCTGTAAAGATAGGTGACCGCTGAACTAAAAAGAGTTTTATAAAAGTAAAATAATTTGAGCCACACGTGTCTTTCCTGCAAAATCTGTATAATTCATTCATACAAATTTTTTCAACATCTTAAACATTTGTAAAAGATTTATTGCTACTGAGAACGATAACTGTTAGTGTTATCCAACGTTTAGATTTATATATACATAAATACAAAAATACACCATTAAATATCCAAAAACGCTAAATAATTTAAATCATTACTATTAGTTTCACGTTATTCTTTGCCGCGATAGTATCTTTAAGGTGTTAATGGCACCTTCAAGTTTTCAACTGAGTTTTACTTACAACTTTTGGCATCTTGTTTTATGCCAGAAAAGTATTACTAATCAAATAAATAAATAAGTTATAAAATAAGTATTATATAAATCGGCAACGTGGCACGATTTCAATTATTAGGCCTACTCCGATGTAAAATAAGATACAATGTATTTATGTTTAGGCATAATAAAAAAATTATGTTTTGTTAAATGGCTATTGATGATCAATAGATTGATTTAAAAACCGCTGATATTTTTCAATTTTGCTCAGACACGAACGACCCAACCTGATTTGAGTTTAATTATGAATATAATACAGTAAACGTATACGAATTCTTCCAAATTACTAAAATTAAAGAGTAAATAAAAGAATTGGTGTTATAACGTCTAGTCTATGGCTACTTAGCCAGTTGCTTCTTTTGCAAACACAGGTAGTCGGATCAAAGGCAAAGTTTCTCTCTGAAAACCTGTTTCAAATGGGATTTATTGAAAAACTGCATGCGTTCAAAAAAAATTCTAAACTTAAATTATATGCCTCAGTTATAATTTATTTGAAGCTCAATCACTTCTTTGTTTTAGATTGTGGTAAAGTAAGGGGTTAGACTGTGACTAACCCGTTAGATTGTTACGAAAAGGAAAATACTTACCACTAAACTACGTCAATAATTATTGGGAGAAATAAAACGTGGAGCACATGGGATATATACAGCCGTTACGAAAAACCTTTTTTTCTGATTAACGGATAAATCTTCATCTAAAAACGTGGCAGCGGATTGTTAGCTGTAGCTAGGTTTAGGAAATTTAATTCGTTGATCTTTTGGAATTTGGTGGCAATGTCCCCCTAGTCATAAAAAGACTAGGCTTTGCATTTGCTAATAAATGAATTTTTGAACCTGTTAGTTCTCCAAACGTTAGGGGTTTGCATTCCAGATACTATAGTCATAAAAAAATGAACTAGACTGGTCCTTTAAATAGAAATTGCTTTCGGGGTGGCAATCAAGGTTTTACAAAATTTATTTGCAACAAGCCTATAGGGGCTTATAATATTGCTTCAACGGCCTTGAGAAACGCAGTAGATAGTTTTAGATGGTTACCTAAGACCCCATAAAAATGTTATTGTTTATTCTCATACTAAGAGATCGTGCATCAATACTTGAGAGCAAAAATTTATGGATAATATATTTTTAGTTTTCTGATCTGTGATGCTTCTGGTGCGTCTAGTGGGGATGCAAGATAATGCAAAGTTGTGGTGTAAATTTGTCTCCTATCGTAAGTAATTATAAGGTAACCAACAAAAATACGTAAACTGTGTTCAAATTGCTGTAGAAAATAAAGTAAAACTCAAATATCGTCATGCACATTTGTAGAACCGAGTCCTGCTGCGAAGAGTTATGTGTAGAGACGGGCAAATGCATATTTGGACATACGAAACTTTTTCTTAAGAATATGTACGTTTTTTAACATTTAGGCCCCAAAATTACAAATTTTATTTTGCATATACTGCATGTATAAGGCGTTTTACATTATTAGACCATATATGAGGTGGTAAGAGCATGAAAGTGCATGTTTGCGTCTTTTTTCCGTTCTTTCTTATGTTAGAAAATAAATTTACCAATATTTGTACCGAGATTTTTAAAACTTTAAGCTTGTAATTTTAACAGACACAAAGATTTGTGTGCTCAAATCTTATACCTGCTTTTATACTTTAAGCCGCTTTAAAACTTCTTAGAAACTTAGATATTTGGGAGCTACGTTAATTAGTAATATGCACAACAACTACATTGCAGTTATTGACGAAGGTACGTCGGTATTTTTGATGTTGAAAATATGGGAATTTCCGTTTTTTTTTGTTTAAGACTGGTGGGGTTGTAGTTGTTAGCAAAAATTTCATTCACATGTAGCCGTTTGAAGTCAACATGCCAAAAGTGGGCAGCTCTAGGTGGTTGAAATCGTATTCGTGTTTCAAATACGATGGAAGTGTAGTGTTTTGTATTATTTGCGAGAAGGAGGTATGTACGACATGCACGCATTGTTCTAGTGATATTGTACTCATATTAAAATAAACCTAAATCTTGCTAAATAGTTTTAAGTCGTTTTTGTGTTCTTTATGGTAATTCTCATTTATTATTCTAGACAAAATTTTGTAAAGGTTTTATTTAATTGAAAATGAGTTGCAAATACATTAATTATACACGTGTTTGTTAAAATATGTTCTTCGCTGCCCTGCACTAATTTAATTAATTAATTAAGTACTCTTACCAATAGTCGTCTTTTGATAATTTTTTCGTTTTGTACATATAATTTTGGATTTACAATTGTGAAATAAAATTCACATATTTATTTTGTTGTGTCAATTAATAAAATAACTGGAGATTTTGGATAATGCTTTAAATAAACAACAAAACAATAATTTAACGTTTACAGCAGTGTTTAGTCTAAAGATAAATTAAAATTTATAGATAGTTTTGAAATATTAGCTCAGAAATAATAAATTGAAATTATTAATGTGTCTTTTCTAACATTCAACTTCAAGTTCAGTAGGCAAACACATTTTTTTTTGACTTAGTATACAACTACTAAATAACTAATATTAGACATATTTTAAAATTAATATTTTTGTAGGTAAAAGTCAACAAAAAGTTTCAATTAGATCAACATGTCAATACGGGTCCACATCAGAAAACAAAAAATTAAAATCGACCAGCACAAAACTATTACCTACTTATGCGAGCCAAACCGAAAATGTCAATAACTTTAACAAAGATCTGTGTAAAATGATGGTTTCGTGCAATATTCTATTCCACAATTTGGAAAAATCTGAATTCACAGGTTTTTTAGAAAAATATACTAAAGAAAAGGTACTTTCTCGACGTACAGCTACCAGGTCATCTCTTCCACAACTATACGAAGACACTATTAAAAACATAAGAGATGTTATTTCAGATAATTGTATCTGGTTTAGTGTCGACGAAACGACCGATGCTAAAGGAAGATATATAGCAAACTTTGTTGTTGGTATTCTAAATGGTAACCTTTCTTTTAGTTATTTAGTTGCCGTCAAGCAATTAGAAAAAACAAATCATGTAACAATTTCACGTTTTATAAATGACACCATTTTTATATTTGCCTAACTAAATATGAAAAGATCGCATTTTGTATATGGTGACCGATAGTGCAGCGTATATGGTAAAAGCAGGTCAAAATCTAAAGATATTTTTTCCAAATTTAAATCACAATACTTGTTTGGCACATGCGCTTAATCGTGTTGCTGAAGCAGTTCGGGTGGAGTTTCCTTTAGTAAATAAATTAATAAACAATGGAAAAAAAGCATTTCTTAAAGCACCGCTTCGCATCCAAATTTACAAGGAACAACTAAAAGGGATTGCATTGCCACCCCAACCAGTTCTTACTAGATGGGGAACTTGTATAAAAGCGGCTCTGTTTTATTGTGAACATTTTGATGCTTTTAAATATTTAATTGATTATTTCCAAACAGATTCGGCTCAAAGTGTAGAAGACTGTCAAAGTGTTTTGCAAGCTCCAGAGTTACAGTCTCAGCTCTGTTTCATAAAAGCTTACTTTCAAGATATCCTGCGATTATTACCAAGCTTGAATCTAAAAATTTGCTTCTTACCGAATCTTCAAAATTAATAGAAGATTTCAAATTTAGTTTAAGTAAAGACCAAAACAAAGTTTGTAGAAAAATATACGACAAATTAGACAATTTAATAAAGAAAAACGCTGGTTTTTCAACCATAAAATCTGTTAGAGACATTTTAAATGGCCAATTTCCAAATGACAATGCCGAAACAAATTTTTCTGTTAAAATTCCTCACTTATTTAAATATTGTCCTATTACATCTTGTGATGTAGAAAGAAGCTTTTCACATTACAAGCACATATTAGAAGATAAGCACCATAATTTATTATAGAAACAATTGAGAAAAATATGATTATTTATTGCAACAATCTCTAAATTTGATCATTTTTCTTCTTGTGCAGTATTATGTTATGGGTTTTATGTATGTAATGTATAACCAATAAAATATAATAAATAATTATTGTTAATTTCGTTATATAGTTTTTAGGAATACATAAATAGTGGTAACAATTAGTAATAATTGTAATAAACAAGAATTGAAAAAATTGAATTTTCTTAAAATCCTGATAAAAGTAAATTTTTTTAGCGCATATGTTAGTGCATATATGGCTATATTACTGCATATTGAGTGCATATTTCTTCACTTTTTTATTGCATATATAAGTGCATATATGCACTATCTTTGCAGCATATCTCCCGTCTCTAGTTATGTGCAATTTAAATTCAGTCGAAGTACTATTACCAAAGACTATAATATTTGTTGTTAATTGTTTTTATTAATATTTTCATAACAACGGGATATCGCATACAATTATTATTAAACTATAAATTGTTTAGATGGTTAACCCTTTTTACTTTGGGATTAGGGTTTCGCTAACTAGTCATTCGAATATCTTGAGAAAGCCACTTCAGTGTTTTATACAACTTACACTTTATCAGGAGTCTATGCTGATAACAACAATTTTCTAGCAGCAACCAATTAGGATAGTTTTCGTTAATTGATTTAATACAAGTTGATAATAATTTCGCCTCAAATTGCATCGTTGCAGAACTACTTTTAAAATAATTGTTAAATATTTCTAAAATTAATTTTACAATTGAGATAACTACTTCTGTGGGAATTGTTAATTGTTTTATTCCATCTTTCGAATAATCCCTTTCTATTAATAAAAGTTCATTACTGTTTCTTAACGGCACATCGTAACTTAATTTCCTGCAGCTGTTATAATAAAATTTTTTTAATGTTCTATTTACTACAGCTCTACTCAGCAAACAAGATAGTCGGAGAGGGGATACCGGCGCTATAGTAGCATTTACGGTACAATCCCAAAAAAAATATTTGGGCGCTTAATTTAAATGTGTATTGTTGGATACACATAAATGTATTGTGTGCTGCATAACCAGTGGAACTAATATTTTCTTGACAAAATCGCAAAAGGACAGATGTGTACACGGTGAACCAAGAATTTGATAGAAATAACTTTATTAAACTTAAAAACCTAAACATTAATATAAAATATTTAGTAACAATATTAAGCTTTACACAAACAGTTTTAAGTATTTTAATCTACAATTCATTTTGATTAAACTTAATTTTTAAATGATATCTGTTATGAATTCTATAATTACAATAAATTACAAAATCAAAATTAATCAGTTGAAATTGTGTTATTATTCTTAACCGTTATATTTTTTTAATGACAATTCATTGTCTGTTTAGCAAAAAATTTAATAAGCATGATTTAATTCTGTTTAACTTTTACAGAAAGTAGGTTTTGTATAGCCACATGTTTCACTAAGTACCTGTTCTAAACAATGGCAGCAGGTAATTTTAGGTAGGTGCGTTTTGGTGTTGCGAAGGTATTGACAACGCTGTTAACAGCAATTGCTATTAGTATTACAGATTTCTCGAAAATGGTTCTGTAACAAACTTATTTTGTTTAGTTAGTTCATTCAAAGATGTAAGACAAGTGGCGATCCTAATGGGCGACGAACTTTTACACACACGCTAGTTACCATTGGCATTAAGTATCTTCCCATTATATAATCTTTGCTATTACCATATAACTTGATTGAGTAACATATAATGACAACTGCAAATGGAAATAGTTCCGAGTGGCAAGGAGAGCAGAAACTCATATTGGCAACATTGAAATGAGTTTCCTAACGAAAAATAACAAATAACTGTATCGGAATAATACATACTTTAATGTTTACTTGTAAGATGTCGTTAATACACCTACGTAGTGTAATCATTTTTGATGGGCCGTTTTTGTCACTTTAGCACATAAAAAGTTACAATTCTTTACAATGGCAACCTAAATTAATGACTTATTGTTGATAAATAATTTTTCTTAATTATTAGATCCGCACTAACAATTAATCAATTTTGATCCTGTCTTTCGTAAATAAAAATCGATGACAGATTTTTCACGTCAAAGTCCCCAAAATTTATTTCACTGACGTAAATAACTTCGTTTAGTCTCTTGTTCAATACCCCTTCCATTTAACTTCACGTGTTCCAAATACTAATACATTTTAAGCCCATCAGAAATTACAAAGACATTGTGCTGCGCTGGGTTTCCAGTTATCCAGTATATCGAGTATAATCGTTAAGGAAGTATTCTAATTAATTTACATCCTTAAAGTATACCCTTTTCTTATTAAAACCCAATTTTCTGTTAATATGTAATAAACCAAAACCACCAACAGTCGCTTTTCCAAAAACCAGCAAGGCACACAGATGTTTAAAATAAGCGATACTAAATTGATTTCAGTTCCTAAAGGCATAGTTATTGCAAGAAATTAAACAAAAATGCTAAAATTTTAGGTGAACATTTTTTAACTATCACTGTAATAGTATATTAAAGTATAAGTGGATAAAAAGGTCTTTAAAACACGCACTCGAAATAGAGTAAGTGTTTTAAAGACAAGATATCCACGAATACTTCACGATATTTTTTTTTATTGGTGCACCTTGAAATCGCAAATACTAGTATTATTACTAAAAAAAATGGAAATAAGAACTAATAATGTAAAATATGTAAATAAAAACTAATATATCTAACAATACTAACTATACTTTCTATTTTCATTTATAAAATTAAAATTGTTAAATAATGTTTAAATAATTTCTTAGTAATATTTCATTTGACATTACAAGGTTCTCCTGTCAGATCAATAATCAAAAAATTGTCATTTAGATGAATTAGGTAATAATATTTTATTTGACGTTACAAGGTAGTCCTGTCAGATCTATAATAAAAAAAATTTCATTTAGACTTCGTGTTACTTGAGTTGTTGATGTTGCCATGGTAACTTTAAAAAACGCGCGTTTTTGAAAGTTCGATTTAAACACGCTAAAGGCGTGCTTTAAATAGGTAAAATGGGGCACCAATAAAAAAATAGTATATGTGCGCGTGTGCATGTGCGCGTGCGGGTGCGTGTGCGTATGCGCGTGCGTGTGCGCGAGCGCAAGCGAGTAGGAGTGCAAGCGCGCGTGTGCGTGCGCGTGCCTTTGTGTGTGTCTGTATGTCTGTGTGTCTGTGTGTCTGTGTGTCTGTGTGCCTGTGTGTCTGTGTGTCTGTGCGTCCGTGCGTCTGTGTGTGTCTGTGTGTGTCTGTGTGTCTGTGTCTGTCTGTGTGTCTGTCTGTCTGTGTGTCTGTATGTCTGTGTGTCTGTGTGTCTGTGTGTATGTGTGCCAGTGTGCCTGTGTGTCTGTGTGTCTATGTGTCTGTACGTCTGTGTGTATGTGTGTCTGTGTGTCTGTGTGTCTGTGTGTCTGTGTGTCTGTGTGTCTGTGTGTCTGTGTGTCTGTGTGTCTGTGTGTCTGTGTGTCTGTGTGTCTGTGTCTGTGTGTCTGTGTCTGTGTGTCTGTGTGTCTGTCTGTGTGCCTGTGTGTCTTTGTGTCTGTGTGTCTGTGTGTCTGTACGTCTGTGTGTCTGTGTGTATGTGTGTCTGTGCTTGTGTGGCTGTGTGTCTGTGTGCCTGTGCGTATGTGTGTCTGTGTGTCTGTGTGTCTGTGTTGTGTGTCTGTGTGCCTGTGTGTCTGTGTGTCTGTGTGTCTTGTTGTGTCTGTGTGTCTGTGTGTCTGTGTGTCTGTGTGTCTGTGTGTCTGTGTGTCTGTGTGTCTGTGTGTCTGTGTCTGTGGTTCTGTGTGTCTGTGTGTTGTGTCTGTGTGTCTGTGTGTCTGTGTGTCTTGTTGTGTCTGTGTGTCTGTGTGTCTGTGTGTCTGTGTGTCTGTGTGTCTGTGGTCTGTGTGTCTGTGTTGTGTTTGGTGTGTGTCTGTGTGTCTGTGTGTCTGTGTGTCTTGTGTCTGTGGTCTGTGGTCTGTGGTCTGTGTGTCTGTGTGTCTTGTGTCTTGTGTGTCTGTGTGTCTGTGTCTGTGTGTCTGTGTGTCTTTGGTTGTGTCTGTGTGTCTGTGTGTCTGTGTGTCTGTGTGTCTTGTGTCTGTGTTTGTGTGTCTGAGTGTCTTGTGTCTGTGTGTCTGTGAGGCTGTGTGTCTGTGTGCCTGTGATGTGTGTCTGTGTGTCTGTGTGTCTGTGTGTCTGTGTGTCTTGTGTGTCTGTGTGTCTGTGTCTGTGTGTCTGGTCTGTGTCTGTGTGCCTGTGGTCTGTGTGTCTGTGTGTCTGTGTGTCTGTGTGCCTGTGTGTCTGTGTGTCTGTGTGTCTGTGTGTCTGTGTGTCTGTGTGTCTGTGTCTGTGTGTCTTGTGTGTCTGTGTGTCTGTGTGTCTGTGTGTCTGTTGTTCTATGTGTCTGTGCCTGTGTGTCTGTGTGTCTGTGTGTCTTGTGTCTGTGTTCTGTGTGTCTGTGTTCTGTGTCTGTGTTCTGTGTGCCTGTGTCTGTGTGTCTGTGTGTCTGTGTCTGTGTGTCTGTGTCTGTGTGTCTGTGTGTCTGTGTGTCTGTGTGTCTGTGTGTCTGTTTGTCTGTGTGTCTGTGTGCCTGTGTGTCTGTGTGTCTGTGTGTCTGTGTGCTGTTGTGTCTGTGTGTCTGTGTGTCTTGTGTGTCTGTGTGTCTGTGTGTCTGTGTCTTGTGTGTCTGTGTGTCTTGTGTGTCTGTGTGTCTGTGTGTCTGTGTGTCTGTGTGTCTGTGTGTCTGTGTGTCTTGTTGTGTCTGTGTGTCTGTGTGTCTGTGTGTCTGAGTGTGTGTCTGTGTCTGTGTTTTGTGTCTGTGTGTCTGTGTGTCTGTGCGTCTGTGGTCTGTGAGTCTGTGTGTCTGTTGTGTTGTGTCTGTGTGTCTGTGTGTCTGTGTCTGTGTGTCTGTGTGTCTGTGTGTCTGTGTGTCTGTGTGTCTTGTGTCTGTGTGTCTGTGTGTCTGTGTCGTTGTGTGTGTCTGGTGTCTGTGTGTCTGTGTGTCTTGTGTCTGTGTGTCTGTGTCCTGTGTCTGTGTGTCTGTGTGTCTGTGTGTCTGTGTGTCTGTGTGTCTGTGTGTCTGTGTCTGTGTTGTTGTGGTCTGTGTCTGTGTGCCTGTGGTCTGTGTGTCTGTGTGTCTTGTTGTGTCCTGTGTGTCTGTGTGTCTGTGTGTCTGTGTGTCTGTTGTCTGTGTGTCTGTGTCTGTGTGTTGTGTGTCTGTGTGTCTGTGTGTCTGTGTGTCTATGTGTCTGTGCCTGTGTGTCTGTGTGTCTGTGTGTCTGTTGTCTGTGTCTTGTGTTCTGTGGTCTGTTCTGTGTCTGTGTCTGTGTGTCTGTGTCTGTGTGTCTGTGGTCTGTGTGTCTGTGTGTCTGTGTTGTGTCTGTGTGTCTGTGTGTCTGTGTGTCTGTGTGTCTGTGTGTCTGTGTTTGTGGCTGTGTGTCTGTGTGTCTGTGTGTCTGTGTGTCTGTGTTCTGTGTGTCTGTGTGTCTGTGTGTCTGTGTGTCTTGTGTCTGTGTGTCTGTGTGTCTTGTGTGTCTTGTGTCTGTGTGTCTGTGTGTCTTGTGTCTGTGTGTCTGTGTGTCTTGTGTCTGTGTGTGTCTGTGTGTCTGTGTGTCTGTGTGTCTGTGTGTCTGTGTGTCTGTGTGTCTGGTGTCTGTGTGTCTGTTGTTGTGTTCTGTGTGTCTGTGTGTCTGTGTGTCTGTGTGTCTGTGTGTTGTTGTGTCTGTGTGTCTGTGTCTGTGTCTGTGTGTCTGTGTGTCTGTGTGTCTGTGTTCTTGTGTCTGTGTGTCTGTGTCTGTGTCTGTGTGTGTCTGTGGTCTGTGTGTCTTGTGTCTGTGTGTCTGTGTGTCTGTGTGTCTGTGTCTGTGTGTCTGTGTGTCTGTGTCTGTGTGCCTGTGTGTCTGTGTGTCTGTGTGTCTGTGTGTCTGTGTGCTCTGTGTCTGTGTGTCTGTGTGTTGTGTGTTGTCTGTGTCTGTGTGTCTGTGTGTCTGTGTGTCTTGTGTTGTGTCTGTGTGTCTTGTGTTGTGTCTGTGTTCTTGTGTCTTGTCCTGTGTGTCTGGTGTCTGTGTGTCTTGTGTCTGTGTTCTGTGTGTCTGTGGGTCTGTGTTGTGTTCTGTCTGTGTCTGTGTGTCTGTGTGTCTGTGTGTCTGTGTGTCTGTGTGTCTGTGTCTGTGTGTCTGTTTGTCTGTGTGTCTGTGTGCTGTGTGTCTGTGTGTCTGTGTGTCTTGTGTCTTGTGTCTGTGTTCTGTGTGTCTGTGTGTCTGTGTGTCTGTGTGTCTGTGTCTGTGTTGTTGTGTCTGTTGTGTGTGCTGTGTGTCGGTTTGTGTGTCTGTGTGTCTGTGGTCTGTGTGTCTGTGTCCTGTTGTCTGTGTGTCTGTGTGTCTGTTGTCTGTGTGTCTGTGTGTCTGTGTTGTCTGTGTCTGTGTTCTGTGTGCCTGTGTCTGTGTGTCTGTGTGTCTGTGTGTCTGTGTGTCTTGTGTCTGTGTGTCTGTGTCTGTGTTCTGTGTGCTTGTGTCTGTTTGTCTGTGTGTCTTGTGTCTGTGTGTCTTGTGTCTGTGTGTCTGTGTCTTGTGTTGTCTGTGTGTCTGTGTGTCTGTGTGTCTGTGTGTCTGTGTGTCTGTGTCTGTGTGTCTGTGTGTCTGTGTCTTGTTGTGTCTGTGTGTCTGTGTGTCTGTGTGTCTGTGTGTCTGTGTGTCTTTGTGTGTCTGTGTGTCTGTGTGTCTGTGTGTCTGTGTCTGTGTGTCTGTGTGTCTGTGTGTCTGTGTCTGTGTGTCTGTGTGTCTGTGTGTCTGTGTGTCTGTGTGTCTTTGTGTGTCTGTGTGTCTGTGTCTGTGTCTGTGTCTGTTGTGTCTGTGTGCTGTGTGTCTGTGCGTCTGTGTGTCTGTGTGGTCTGTGTGTCTGTGTGTCTTGTCTGTGTGTCTGTGTGTCTTGTGTCTGTGTGTCTGTGTGTCTTGTGTCTGTGTGTCTGTGTGTCTGGTTGTGTCTGTGTGTGCTGTGTGTCTGTGTGTCTTGTGTGTCTGTGTGCCTGTGTGTCTGTGTTGTGTCTGTGTGTCTGTGTGTCTGTGTGTTCTGTGTGTCTGTGTCTTGTGTGTCTGTGTGTCTGTGTGTCTGTGGTTTGTGTCTGTGTGTCTTGTGTCTGTGTGTCTGTGTGCTGTTGTTGTGTCTGTGTTGTGTCTGTGTGTCTTGTGTCTGTGTGTCTGTGTTCTGTGTCTGTGTGTCTGTGTCCTTGTGTCGTGTGTGTCTGTGTGTCTGTGTGTCTGTGTGTCTGTGTCTGTGTGTCTGTGTGTCTGTGTGTTGTCTTGTGTGTCTGTGTGTCTGTGTGGCTGTGTGTCTGTGTTGGTGTCTGTGTGTCTGTGTGTCTGTGTGTCTTGTGTCTGTGTGTCTGTGTGTCTGTGTCTGTGTGTCTGTGTCTGTGTGTCTTGTGTCTGTGTGTCTGTGTGTCTGTGTGTCTGTGTGTCTGTGTGTCTGTGTCTGTGTGTCTGTGTCTGTGTGTCTGTGTGTCTGTGTGTCTGTGTGTCTGTGTGTCTTGTGTCTGTGTGTCTGTGTGTCTGTGTGTCTGTGTCTGTGTGTCTGTGTGTCTTGTGTCTGTGTGTCTGTGTCTTGTGTCTGTGTGTCTGTGTCTGTGTTGTGTCTGTGTCTGTGTGTCTGTGTGTCTGTGTGTCTGTGTGTGTCTGTGTGTCTGTGTCTGTGTGTCTTGTGTCTGTGTGTCTGTGTGTCTGTGTGTCTGTGTGTGTTGTTGTGTCTGTGTGCTGTGTGTCTTTGTTGTCTGTGTGTCTGTGTGTCTTGTGTCTGTGTGTCTGTGGTCTTGTGTCTGTGTCTGTGTGTCTTTGTGTGTGTCTGTGTGTCTTGTGTCTGTGGTCTGTGTGTCTGTGTGTCTTGTGTCTGTGTCTGTGTGTCTGTGTGTCTGTGTGTCTGTGTTCTTGTGTCTGTGCTGCTGTGTCTGTGTGTCTGTGTGTCTTGTGTCTGTGTCTTTCTGTGTGTCTGTGTGTCTGTGTCTGTGTGTCTGTGTGTCTGTGTCTGTTGTCTGTGTGTCTGTGTGTCTGTGTGTGCTGTGTTGTGTGTCTTGTGTGTCTTGTGTGTCTTGTTGTGTTGTGTGTCTGTGTGTCTGTGTTCTGTGTGTCTGTGTGCTGTGTGTCTGTGTGTCGGTTTTGTGTGTCTGTGTGTCTGTGTGTCTGTGTGTCTGTGTGTCTGTGTGTCTGTGTGTCTGTGTGTCTTGTGTCTGTGTGTCTGTGTGTCTGTGTGTCTTGTGTGTCTGTGTTTGTCTGTGTGTCTGTGTGTCTGTGTGTCTTGTGTCTGTGTGTCTTGTGTGTCTGTGTTGTTGTTGTGTCTGTGTGTCTTGTGTCTGTGTGTCTGTGTTGTGTGTCTTGTGTGTCTGTGTGTCTGTGTGTTGTTGTGTCTGTGTGTCTGTGTGTCTTGTGTCTGTGTGTCTGTGTCTGTGTCTGTGCTGTGTGTCTGTGTCTGTGTGTCTGTGTGTCTGTGTGTCTGTGTCTGTGTGTCTTGTGTCTGTGTTCTGTGTCTGTGTGTCTGTGTGTCTGTGTGTCTGTGTGTCTGTGTGTCTGTGTGTTGTGTGTCTGTGTGTCTTGTGTGTCTGTGTTTGTCTGTTGTCTGTGTGTCTGTGTGTCTGTGTGTCTTGTTGTGTTCTGTGTGTCTTGTGTCTGTGTGTCTGTGTCTGTGTCTGTGTCTGTGTGTCTGTGTGTCTGTGTGTTGTGTGTCTGTGTGTCTGTGTTTGTCTGTGTTTGTGCCTGTGTGTCTGTGTGTCTGTGTCTGTGTGTCTGTGTGTCTTGTGTCTGTGTGTCTGTGTTGTTGTGTGTTGTGTCTGTGTGTCTGTGTGTCTGTGTGTTGTTGTGTGTCTGTGTGTCTGTGTGTCTGTTGTCTGTGTGTTGTGTGTCTGTGTGTCTGTGTGTCTGTGTGTTGTTGTCTGTGTGTCTGTGTCTGTGTGTCTTGTGTGTCTGTGTGTCTGTGTGTCTTGTGTCTGTGTGTCTGTGTGCTGTGTGTCTTGTGTGTCTTGTGTGTCTGTGTGTCTGTGTGTCTGTGTGTCTGTGTCTGTGTGTGTTTGTGTCTTGTGTTGTGTTGTGTGTCTGGTTGTGTCTGTGTGTCTGTGTGTTGTGTGTCTGTGTGCTGTGTCTGTGTGTCTGTGTGTCTGTGTGTCTTGTGTCTGTGTGTCTGTGTGTCTGTGTGTCTTTGTGTCTGTGTGTCTGTTGTCTGTGTCTGTGCTCTGTGTTTGTGTCTGTGTGTCTGTGTGTCTTGTGTGTCTGTGTGTCTGTGTCTTGTGTGTTGTGCCTGTGTGTCTGTGTGTGTGTTGTGTTGTGTGTCTGTGTGTGTGTGTCTGTGTGTCTGTGTGTCTGTTCTGTGTGTGTCTGTGTGCTGTGTGTCTGTGTGTCTGTGTGTCTGTGTGTCTGTGTGTCTGTGTCTTGTGTCTGTGTGTCTGTGTGTCTGTGTCTGTGTGTCTGTGTGTCTGTGTGCTGTGTCTGTGTGTCTGTGTGTCTGTGTGTCTGTGTGTCTGTGTGTTGTGTGTCTGTGTGTCTGTGTGTCTGTGTCCTGTGTGCTGTGTCCTGTGTTCTGTGTGTCTGTGTCTGTGTGTCTGTGTGTCTGTGTGTCTGTGTGTCTGTGTGTCTGTGTTGTGCTGTGTGTCTGTGTGTCTGTGTGTCTGTGTGCTGTGTGTCTGTGTGTCTTGTTGTGTGTCTGTGTGTCTGTGTGTCTTGTGTCTGTGTCTGTGTGTCTGTGTGTCTGTGTCTGTGTGTCTGTTGTCTGTGTCTTGTGTCTGTGTGTCTGTGTGTCTGTGTGTCTGTGTGTCTGTGTGTCTGTGTGTCTGTGTGTCTGTGTTGTGTGTCTGTGTTGTGTGCTGTGTCTGTGTGTCTGTGTGTGTCTGTGTGTCTGTGTGTCTGTGTGTCTTGTTTGTGTCTGTGTGTCTGTGTTGTCTGTGTGTCTGTGTGTCTGTGTCTGTGTGTCTGTGTGTCTGTGTGTCTGTGTGTCTTGTTGTGTCTGTGTGTCTGTGTGTTGTGTCTGTGTGTCTTGTGTGTCTGTGTGTCTGTGTGTCTTGTGTCTGTGTGTCTGTGTGTCTTGTGTTGTCTGTGTTGTGTCTGTGTGTCTGTGTGTCTGTGTGTCTGTGTGTCTGTGTGTGTCTTTTGTGTTGTCTGTTGTGTCTGTGTGTCGTGTGTCTGTGTGTCTGTGTGTCTGTGTCCTGTGTGTCTGTGTGTCTGTGTGGTTCTGTGTGTTGTGTCTGTGTGTCTGTGTGTCTTGTGTCTGTGTGTCTGTGTGTCTGTGTGTCTGTGTGTCTGTGTGTCTGTGTGTCTGTGTGTCGTTGTGTGTCTGTGTGTCTGTTGTCTGTGTGTCTGTGTTCTTGTGTCTGTGTGTCTGTGTCTGTGTGTCTGTGTGTCTGTGTGTCTGTGTGTTGTGTCTGTGTGTCTGTGTGTCTGTGTCTTGTGTCTGTGTGTCTGTGTGTCTGTGTGTCTGTGTGTCTGTGTGTGTGTCTGTGTCTGTGTGT